>JAMYHX010000174.1:0-78233 GCA_025529335.1 Rhizopus sp. PT2906
CAAAAAAGCTAGCAAAGAGAGCGAGAGTCAAGAGCTTAAATTGCATTTTCTATATTCTTTTTGAATGTATGAAAAATGGATTGACGTCCATTGAGGATCCCTTTTTATAGTGGATTTTGGGCGGTGTTAACAAGGCTTATGGTAAAGTTTATGATGCAGAAAATGGATCCGAAAAATGCACACATCTAATCCTGAAAACAATACAAATGGCTGTGGAAAGGGGAAGTACTCTAATAGGAGGCTCAAAATGTCTTTTATCATTAACACCAAAGATGATCATGAAGATATATAAAGTAAAAAACTGAAGCAGTCAAGGGTCGCTTTAGCTTGGGTCTGGCAACCATGTATTCAAGTAAAGTGACACATGACTCACTGTCACATATTTGACACAATTGAAATCTCCTTTTCTTCAATCCCTTATGACTTTGTTATCATATATGAACACTGCTTAACTTACTAAAGAACTGTTTGAGTCGATTGACTTTAGAATGAAACGGAGACACCAGAGCGTGTGTATGTGCCTGCCTTGTAATTTTTTTCAATCTCCTCTTTTCAGAATTTCTCTTTCTTTTTCTTTCTTGCTTCTTTTTATGTTGGTAGAAGACCTTGGTAACAAAATACAAGGATTGGTTCTCATAAAAGATGTTGTATCAGAGGAAGAAGAAGAATTCCTAGTCAATGAAGTGAATAAGCAAGTATGGTCAGGTCTTGGGATAGGGTAAAGTATATATTGTGTTATATATTGCATTATAATAGTCAAACATTAAAGACGTATGTATACATAGACCGAATCCAGAACTAAAGCGAAGAACACAGCAATATGGTCATTTATTTAGCTATCGTTATAGGTAACAAACTGAGTCATTAGCGATAATTGAGACACAATTCATGGTTGAATAGAAAAGTCTTGGAAGAATACGGACCATTGCCTGAGTTTATTGAGTTCTTTGTAAAGAGAATCATGGATCATCAGTGGATGCCAAATAAGCCAAACCATCTGTTAGTCAATGAATATAATGCTGGTCAGGGTATTATGCCACATATCGATGCACCTGCCCTATTTGGACCAAACATTCTGTCACTATCACTACTATCTGATTGCCTAATGAAGTTCACCCTTGAGCAACAAGAGCTGGAATCACCAAGCATTGATATCGTGCTTCGTAAGTGTATTAGAAATCGAATGTTATGTGCTGACTGGATCATATATAGCGCGTCGTTCCTTGATTATTTTATCGGGTGATGCAAGATACAAATATAAACACTCTATTTCAAAGGACTTGGAAGAAATAACGCCAGAAGGAAACATCATTCATCGAGAAAAGCGTATTTCATTTACTTTTAGAGAAATCATTGCTTGGGAGGATGAATCCAAGAAAACGACATGTAAATAACATTGTTAATAAATCTGCTTAGAATATAGAAGCATCATCAATGAGCATGTATTCCTTTTTTTTCACTTACACATTTATATAAAAGTTTAAATTAATAAAATAGATGATTATTTTAAGAAAGTGTATTTATACTCCAAGGCACACTGTAAACATATCTGTAATCATATGTATTTTAATGTATTCTCTTGTTCTCGTTGATCATCCCCTGTTGAATCATAAAAACATTAATAATTCCAGTACTTGATCAATCCTTGAGGTAAACACAGAATTGAGTGATTTTCTTCATCTCTATGCATCAACCAATGTCTATATTATAGCAAAATGCAGACAGACTTTATCCCTCAAAAGTCCTGATTTTCGAGCTTTTATTATTGAATCTGATAAGACATAATCGAAGAATTGATAAAGAGAAAAAGAGACATGTCTATCAATCTACATAGTGTAACTCTGGACCCATTTATCGTAAAAGGAAATTAGGATAGACTGCGCCATGGTCATACTAGAAACAGGAAAGATAGCCAATAGTACGTCTACACTCTTTGTTAATATCTTAATAATAACGTGTATGGTTCATATGACAAACATCCTATGAAGTAACTAACAAAAAAGAAAGCAACGGTCTTTTCTTTATAGAACATTCTTTATATTCAGTTTATCTGAATATATGAAAATGCAACTATACAGTCTCTGTTTTCCTGTAGTCAACTAATAAAGGGGAAAAATGTCAAAAAAAAAAATCATCAGATGTTAAGACAGTTACAAAATGCAACCACAATAAAAGCATTTATGCTGAGATTCAACTTGTAACCTGTATTTATGTCATTGCTGTTTATTGCTTATCTCTTCCTTTTCTTTACCCTTTCCCACACCATGAGTGAATCTACTACGAGGCCACGACGTTTATCAATGCCCAAGTTGACGCGTCGCCTAACCAATGTTATTATCCATGTCGATGACGATAAATCAGAACCTGTTACCCCTGCCAGTGTTCCTTCTCGTCCTTCGTACCGTCTTAAGCTTGATGAGCAAGCCATCTCGAATTGGAAGAAGCATATCACCCCAGAAAAGAATGATGTTGATTCTATTGAAAATGATATCGTTCATCATACCATCACTACCCTTTGTCGCGGTGTATATAATGTTGACGCATGGGCCATTTATCAAGCAACCGCTCATTCCGTTCGAGATAGACTCTTGGAAGATTGGAACATTACACAAGAAGCTTTGCATAAACAAAATCCCAAGAGATGCTACTATTTATCCATGGAGTTCCTCCTTGGTCGTGCCCTCGATAACGCACTCAACTCTCTTCACGTCAAAGATAATTACAAGGAAAGTGTCAAGAACTTGGGCTTCAATCTCGAAGATTTGCTCTCTCAAGAGAAAGATCCTGCACTCGGCAATGGTGGCCTTGGACGTCTAGCCGCCTGCTACATGGACTCAGCTGCTACTCAAGATTATCCTACTTGGGGATACGGTCTTCGTTATCAGTACGGTATCTTTAAACAGATCATCAAGGACGGCTATCAAACCGAGATGCCTGATTACTGGCTCAATTTTAATAACCCTTGGGAGTTTCCTCGTACAGATATTCGCTATGAGGTCCGATTTGGCGGTTATGTGGCCACAAAGGTAAACGAAAAGGGAGAATCGCGTATGTCTTGGGAAGGTGGATCCAAGGTCCAGGCAATGGCATATGATATGCCTATTCCTGGTTTCAACACCAAGTTCTGTGGCAATATTCGTCTTTGGGCCTCAAAGCCCTTAAACACATTTGATTTTGATTCATTTAATGCAGGTGATTATGATCGTTCAGTCGCCGAACAAAATAATGCTCAAAACTTGACTTCTGTACTCTATCCAAACGATAATCATCTGGTCGGTAAGGAACTTCGATTGAAGCAGGAATACTTTTTTGTCTGCGCCTCTCTTCAAGATATCATACACCGATTCAAGCGAGCCAAATGTCCCTGGAAGGACTTCCCTAGCAAGGTAGCCATTCAAATGAACGACACGCACCCCACCTTGGCTGTGCCCGAATTACAACGTATCCTTGTCGATATCGAAGGTCTCGACTGGGACGATGCCTGGAACATCGTCACTCACACATTCGGTTTCACCAATCACACTGTCTTGCCCGAAGCCTTGGAGCGCTGGTCGGTACCGTTGATGGAAAAGATTCTGCCCCGTCACATGCAGATTATCTACGACATCAATCTTTTCTTTTTGCAAAAGGTGGAAAAGAAATACTTGGGTGACCGTGAACTGCTCAAACGTGTGTCTATCATCGAAGAAAGCTCCCCTCAGCAAGTGCGTATGGCTCATCTGGCTGTTGTTGGCTCTCACAAGGTCAATGGTGTTGCAGCACTTCACTCTGACTTGATTAAGAAGCATCTATTTAGTGATTTCATAAAGTACTATGGTCCTGAAAAATTCATCAATATCACCAATGGTATCACTCCTCGTCGATGGCTTTACCAAGCAAATCCTGGACTTCGTGATTTGATTACCAAGGCCTTAGGTGGATCAGAACAATGGGTTACACACTTGGACCTTCTTGAAGGCTTAAAACAATATGCGGACAACAGTGAGTTCCAGGAACAGTGGGCAGCTGTCAAACTAGATAACAAGAGACGTTTGGCTGAATGGATCAAGGATAATCTGAATGTGAGTGTCGATCCTCATGCCCTATTTGATATTCAAGTGAAGCGTATCCATGAGTACAAGCGTCAGCTCATGAATATTCTTGGCGTCATTTATCGATATAAGCAGCTAAAGAAAATGTCTGCTCAAGAGCTTGATGAAGCTGTTTCCCGTGTGGTCATCTTTGGGGGCAAGGCTGCTCCTGGTTATTATATTGCCAAACTAGTCATCAAATTGATCAATAGCGTTGCTGACGTGGTGAATCAAGATGAGGATATCGAAAACAAGCTCAAGGTGATTTTTATCCCTGATTACAACGTATCTCGCGCTGAACTTATCATACCTGCGTCTGATATCTCTCAACATATATCTACAGCAGGCACAGAAGCCTCTGGTACTTCTAACATGAAGTTCGTCTTGAACGGTGGCTTGATTTTGGGCACAGTGGACGGAGCAAACATTGAAATTGCCGAACAAATTGGTCAAGAGAACATCTTCATGTTTGGCGTCTTGGCTAACGAAGTGGATGACCTTCGTCATCAGCAAAAGTATCATGGTCTCATGGTAGATGAGCAACTTCAGGTAGTTATCGATGCTATCCAGTCTGGTGAGTTTGGTGATGCCTCTGTATTTGCGCCTCTTATCAACACGCTCACTTATGGTGGTGACTTTTATTTGATCTCTGCTGACTTTGACGCTTATCTTCAAGCAAATGCAAAAGTGGATGCTACATTCAAAAACAAGGCGGAATGGACCAAAAAGTCTATTTTATGTACGGCTGGCATGGGTTTCTTTTCTTCGGATCGTGCTATTGCTGAATATGCTGAAAAGGTGTGGGACTTGAAACCGTTTCCTGTTGATGGTCGATGAGTCTTGTAATGATTAAATAAAGCAATAAATAGTATTGAAGTTGTCGTTTGTTTCCTTTTTAATAATATTTGAATCTCGTATTCACCTCATAGTATGACGATAATTCAAGGTCATCCACACAGCTGTTGTGTCCATGTCTTCCATTTCGTATACACATTCCACTACTATTGTTTTAGTAGATAAACTATTCTCTTTTATTCTTGACATTTTTAAATAATAACAGAGACAAAAAATTTACAGAAAGGGAAAGGGGGAAATAAAAAATATTACCGTTGTAAGCTATTTACTTTAGTTGGCACCAAACATCTTCTTGAGGTGAGCAGTGCTGTAAGACTTGGGACGTTCAAGAGGCATACCAAGAGCACGGTCCCAGATCAATTGAGCAGTGACACCGAGAGCACGAGAGACACCAAAGAGAACAGTGTAGTAATCTTGTTCGGTAAGACCGTAGTATTGAAGGAGGACACCAGAGTGAGCATCAACGTTGGGCCAAGGGTTCTTGGTCTTACCGTGTTCAGTAAGAACACCAGGAATGATGTGGTACAACTTGGAGACTAAACCGAAGAGAGGGTCATCGGGCAAGTGCTTGAGGGCAAATTCACGTTGAGCGGTGTAACGAGGATCAGTCTTACGCAAGACAGCGTGACCGTAACCAGGAACGACTTGACCGCTGTTAAGGGTATCCCACAAGTACTTCTTGATTTGTTCTTCACTGGCATCCAAACCGATAGCATCCTTCATCTTCAAGGTCCAACGGAGGACTTCTTGGTTAGCCAAACCGTGAAGAGGACCAGCCAAACCATTCAAACCGGCAGCGAAAGAGAGATAGGGGTCAGACAAAGCAGAGCCGACCAAGTGAGTACTATGTAATGATATCAGCACACCCCTTCTCATTTTTATTTGGATATTAATACTTACGTGTGAGCAGAGACGTTACCACCTTCGTGATCAGAGTGGATGGTGAGGTAAAGACGCATCAATTCAACAAAGTCTTCATTGGATTCGTAACCCAAGAGCTTAGAGAAGTTGTAAGAGTAATCCTTATCGGCTTCAATGGAAGGAAGCTTGCCATCCTTGTAGATGTTACGGTAGATACGACCAGCAACGTTGGGAAGCTTGGCAATCAAATCCATGGTATCCTCAAAGGTAGGATCCCAGTATTGAGACTTGTGAATACCAGAGCTGTAAGCCTTGGCGAATTGGGATTCGTGTTGAAGAGCGTTGATGGCAAGAGAGAATTGAGACATGGGGTGAAGGGTCTTGGGACAGCGGTCAATGATTTCTTCAACAAAGGCGGGAATAGAAGAACGAGCAGCCCATTCGGCAGAGAGAGCCTTGACTTGTTCTTCAGTGGGGATTTCACCGGTGACAAGCAACCAGAAGAGAGATTCAGGAAGAGGCTCACCACCTTCCTTGGCAGCAGGAAGAGCCTTTTGGCATTCGGGGATGGTCATACCACGGAAACGGATACCTTCTTCGGCATCAAGAACAGAGCCTTCCCAGACAAGACCCTTGATACCACGCATACCACCGTAAACTTGGTCAACAGTGACTTCACCAAGAACCTTGGAACCATATTCCTTCTTGAAAGCCTTGACCTCGGCTTGCTTTTCGGGGATAAGTTCAGCAAGACGTTCCTTCAAGGACTACAAGATGGTTAATCTCTGCTCTTTTTCTCTTCTATATATACGCGTCTAATATCAACACACCTTAACCTTGGAAGAATAAGCACGAGTAGCGCCGATGGCAACAGCAGGAGTGAAGCGGAAGGAAGTTTGACGAGCAGCAGCCTAATAATGTATAAGTGACAAGATTAACTTGATGATAACAGTCGTACCTTGACGGAGGTGAATGCACGAATAGCAGACATCTTTCTTCTTTTTGTTTATAAGAAAAAAAAAAAAAAAGAAGAAAAGAAAAGAGAAAATTGAGAAAATTTCAATAAATAATAAACTCCATCCAAACGGCTTATATAAGAAAAAATTGATGAACTGTGATATCCTGCAGGGGTTACCCCGCTACAGTGGAGTACAAATCATATCCCAAATAAGGCAAAATACAGTCCTTGTCACAGGCCAGTATTGCCTAGAAATGATGTCACATGTAAAAATTGGAAACCGGGGCAATGCCTAAAGTTATTCCCGCTTGAATTTGTTCAAATAACGCTTACAAATTTGCATTTGCTTTCCTTTTGAAGAAATAATGACTGTATGGTACACATAGTATTCATTTGGTATCCTGTGTTTAGTCATTCACATTATATAAATATTGTAATTTGAAGATTTGAGAATTAAAGATTCTGTATGACACTTGTTTTACCATTTGAAGTAAGCTTTATTTAGTTGTATAAAAAGGACGATTTCATTGAAAAAGTAAATAGAGAATTGCAAGTGGGTGTGCTTATGTTTGTACACACATACTTGTGATGAGGACGGTATAGAATTGTCATCAACACATTTGAATTCAAAAGACAATAACAACAGCGAAAAGAGATACTTACCCCACTCTCATCACTTTATCTTTTGGGCAAATGAAACCCCCAAAATCTGGAAACTGTGGAGTAAACGGAAAATCAGCTATCCGATTAAATACTTAATTTTGTTAAAATGGATGCCTGAAAACGAGAACAAGGTTTGTACAGATAAATTGAAAGGGGGGAAAGCTGTCGTTTTCTGTTTAAAAGATTGTTTGTGCCTGATAAACATTCAAGAGTTGTACCTGAATCGATTACACACATGTTTTGATATAAGCTAATAATCTGACTTTATATGCTGATGGTACTAAGATGCTTAAAAAACAACTTGAGGATACACATAAAAAGGTAGAGAGGCGTTAAGCAAGGGTCACAACCCAACCAAGGGCGGTTAAACCTTGAAGCGAGTGCAGTCATGGTGTTACTGTGCTTATCTGATCTCTTATCTGATGCTTTTAGAACACAACGAATACAAATACACACACTTTATTGAATAGCAGCAAAATAGTAATAATAATAATAAATATATAAATAGTGAACAATTGTCTAATCTGCGGCTGTAAAGCTTACATAATTACTTGGTATCATGCCTATATCCCCATTTGATTTCTTTGCTTGCCACCAACTACCTTTCATTTCGTGTACATACATCACTTCTCCCTTTTGAAATGACAGTTCATTTGGATCTGATTTATTTGCTTCATCTATTCAATGATCAGTACACTGTTTACTTTCAACCATCTTTAACTTACAGCTGTGAATAGCCTTCACAGGAATCGTATAATCTGCATGTGGTGATAAATATACTGTATTCTGAGATTCGTTTGTTCGATAGATAGGCATAGGTGTCACTCTTTCTTGAACATGCATTGGAAGTGGATAGCTTGGCATGCTGTTGCCAAATGTGATCGAACTTGGTTCTTTTCTATATGAGTTATTGATATATACATGACTGTATTCATCCATGTCGTGGTCATATTCTTGTCTTTGTACTCCAAATTGAAAGATCCAGATAATCTATATCCATAAACTCATGAATAATGCTGACTTTTACTCTTATAATTTGCTATTTACTTGAGTTATAACTAAAATGAAATAACCAGATGCTACTGCAATCAACGCAGGTGTTCTGGTCGCAATATTGATCGCTATTTCATTTATACTGTAGGATATACTGATGGCTGTGAATGTCAGGACCTACATTAAATATCAGTCATTGATCTTATTTCTATTTGTTATTGATTTACCACAGGATAATATGTCTTTGATGTGTTTGTCCAAAGCACAGCGCATGAAAAGGACACCAAAAATAATTCAAAGCCAATAATGTACCACGATATCGTCTGACTGATCGTCCGAGCCATCAATAAGCCTACAAAACTAATAAACCATCCAGCGATGGCAATCAAGCAGACAAACACTTGAAAAAGAGAACAGTGCATTTATGATAAAAGAAAAGAAATGGAATGCCCTTGACTCTTTTTTTATATAAACTTATTTCAGTTTTGACCCCTTTGAAAATAAAAAAAAAAAACTTCTATATAAAAGGGACCCTTTATTAATCCTCCCCCCTTTCCATTCTTTATCTTATTGTTATCTTTAGCTTTATCACTCATGACATCCTTTCCTTTAATGACTATATAGACTAGATGTACACGAACACCTCGTGAGCTGTTTATAGTTTATGTAGAAATCAAACCAAAGTCTTCTTAAAATGTTTGCAGTAAAATGACGTACGGTCAAACCAATAAGCACTCGTCTTTTTAGTCGCATTGGATTTATTAAACTCTTTTTGATTTGTTGTAGGCAACTGATCAACTAGTCCGCATTTTAACATTCTATTGATCTTTTCGTTAGTTCTATTAATGCTCTTGTCGGTCGCCCTGATTAAATATCAATTAATGTACACGTTTGATTATAATAAACAAAAGACTTTACCGCTCATTCCCTTGATATTGTATCCCCGTGTGGCTGATGACTCCATGACGCCTGCTATGTCTATATGAGCCCAAGGAGTGTCTTTGTCAACAAACTCTTGTAAGAATCTTGCTGCGGCACATGACCCACCAGAACGGGTATGACCGACGTTGCTTAGATCTGCTACTATAGATTCTTTCATATCACGAATATAGTCGTCATGAAGGGGCATACGCCAGAACGGATCAGACACGGCATCACCTGCTTCCTTTAGCTTTTTCCACAACTCATCTGAATTGGTAAACACACCAGCATAGGCTTGACCCAAGGCAACGTCCATGGCTCCGGTCAGAGTAGCAAGGTCAATGATGCACTTGGGTTGATACTTGGATGAGATGTAATGAAGGGCATCAGCCTATTTTACACACACATCAGTTAGTTGCCCCATTTCTTTTCATCACTAAAGATTGTACCAGGATCAGCCTTCCTTCTGCATCCGTGTTGAGGATCTCGATTGATTTGCCATTCATGGCCTTAATCACATCACCGGGCTTGGTCGCATTGCCCGAAGGCATGTTTTCGCACAAGGGGATGGCAGCAACAACGTTGACAGGCAGTCGCATCTCAGAAATACCATAAAGCGCTCCTGCCACTGTCGCTGCACCGCCCATGTCACCCTTCATGAGAGCCATGTTGGCTGATGGCTTGAGCGATATGCCACCCGAATCAAACGTGATGCCCTTTCCGACTAACGCATAAGGCTTCTCGTTCTTGTCCTTAGCGCCCTTGTAGCAAATCTCTAGAAACCTCAAAGGTTCGGCACTATATTTGTGTTTAATGTCAACAATCCACATTACTATGTTTGCTACTTACCTTCCTTTTGCTACAGATAACAGAGCATTCATATTGTGACGACTTGCCCAATCTTCATCATAAACGTTGATATCAATATTTTCCAATCCGGCCAACAAATAGGCAACTTCTTCAGCAAATAATTTTGGTGTCATCAGGTTTGAAGGTGAAGTCATGAGCATCCTTGCAATATTTTGTGAGACTCCATATACACGACCCCGTTCCCATTGCTTGGATACCTGTGGATCAGGTAAATAAGGTTCAATCACCGTCTCTTCTTGTTTCTTTTCCTGCTTCAGTTTATCAAATCTAAACTGAGAAAGAACCGCGCCCTCGGCTGCTGCCTGAGCATCCACCGAGACATCGATGCCCGTGTGCTTGACATCTTGCTTCTGTAGTGTTTGAATACCTATCGCAGTCTAAAATCAATCAGCATCTTTTTTTTTTGCGGTCCATGCTGTCCATGTATATATATATATATATTACAGCCATTCGAACTGTCTCCGCTTCCACTTCTTCTTTCTTTCCTAACGATACAACAGCAACTTGAGATACACCTCCCAGATTATAGAATGTTCGTACGTCGTGTTTCTTTTTGAATCGAGTCAATTTAAGTTGCTCCTCCAGAAATTGACGAGTCGCACTCGACGCATGTGGTGTGGTCAATTGACAAGGCTCTGTGTATGCGCCAATCACGAGACTGTCAAAGCCTTGCTTATTGGAGAAGAACCTTTTGAGTAAATTCTGAGGCTGTCGAAATGTGGATTGTCGTAAACAAGTCAACATTTGAAAAGTGTATGGAAAAAGGGGGGGGAACTAAAAGAAGGACTGTGATTAAATTTTTATCTTGGGAGAGAACTCAGTTTATGCAAAAGGCGCATAAATTTACTCATTCAAAAAAGAGCATCAAACCAAGGGAACATATTACCAAATAGCGCTAAATAAATTCTTGTTTCAATCAAGTCATAGCAACTTCATTTTCACCAATCTATTGGTTTATCAGTGATGAAGTTGTTTTTTTTTCTCAAAGGATGAAATGATTAAATGATGATACATCAACAGAATGACAGCAAATACAATAAATATCACACTCAACCCTCTATTCTTTCTTTTCCCTTCTTTTCTAGAGTGTTTATATGAACGATTTACAATCAAATACGATATCTGAAGAGCAAGAGTCCCTACTTTCATTTCTCCAAACCAACGGAATGATGGGTACTAACGATACAAATCTAGCAACCATCGAACCAATACATGATGTCGAATTCCTCGCGTACTTGGCTAATTTTTCTGAACTCTCATCAGACAACTCTGTTTCATCAACCGAAGAAGAGAAGCGGAAGAGAAATCGTTCGACAAGGGTCGGTCACTGCGAACATCCAAAACACGTGTTTTACCGCGAAGAACCGTTTATCTTTGAACAAGGTCACCATTTGATCAAGACAATCCCCCGACGTGGACGACCACCCAAGGGATCCAAGCCGGGAGACACAAAGCAAAAGAATGGGTATCGTATGGTCGCTCTTACCGTACGATCGTTGCCCAAGCGACTGGAAGCGGTCGTGGGTCGATCCAACATCAAGGTTTGCCTGACATGCTTAAAGAAATCGGATATGGACCCAGAATATCTTGCAAGTGAAAGCTACATCGCTCCCCAACAATTGTTTAGGCATCAAAAAAGGAAATAAATAATATTTTTTTATTCTCTGTTGGCCGTTTCACTCGACGCAGGCAGCATGATGCCCTGAAAGTTGACCACAGGAGGCACCAGCCGTTCCTGACTAGGGTTTCTTCCTTCTGTGTAAGAGTAAGGCGGATGTCGATTTGAAAGTAAGGACACTGTTGATGATCGTCGTTGGATAGTGCTTGAAGGTCTTGTTGAGTTCGGCACGGATTGTGGAGTTTCTGGTTCTATCTCTTCCTCTTCTTCTTCTCCAAGTTCTGGTGGCTGTATCCATTCCCATGGCACAACGCATGGAAACATGGTGCCCAATTTGGCTGCTCGGTTGATCCATGCTGGTGTCCTTTTCTGTGTGAGTCTGTAGACAAATTCTTCGGTAAAATGATTGCAATTTCTCATCAAGAGGTTGTAGGATGGCCCTGTAAACTCGTCAGAAATGGCTGTTAGCGTCTCCTCAAACTCCTTGTCTGTTAGTCGCATGGGCCCCATATCGATGGTGCGTCTAATAGGAAGGATGAATACTGTCATTTGATCATGTATATCTTTCTTTACTTTAAGATAAGTTCGGGTATGCCAATCTTGGGCTCAACGACAAAGACTCCAGTGACATTGCTCATAGCGTGGCCTCCAAAGCAATACTCCTTTCCGTTAATTTCTACTCCTGAATGAAAGATGCCTGTTGTTCTGTATATGAGACCTTTTTCGTTTATAATATTTGAGTAAGTAGACGTTACCTAATCCAAAAGCATAATAACCAATATTTGTAATGTAGTTGGGTTGAAGCTACATGGTGATTAATATTTGAGCAAGAGTTATTATGTCTTTACCATGTCGTATACATTCACATAGACTAGCACATAAGGAATCAATGGGTAATTAAGCTACATTTAAAAAAGCAAAGTATACCATGAGGTCTTAGCTGGTCTGATTCAGTTTGAATAGAGTTATAAAATCCATTCCTTATAAAGTCAAGCATTATTTTATTTAGGAAAAGAAAGAAAAGAAAAACAAAAAAAGCCTGGCTTGTAGCAATGATTGTCAATGTCTGATAAATGTGAGTGCTTTACAAAAATGTCATTTTTACACCCCCCTTTTTTTTCTGTTTGCTACCTTACCTCTTTGACTTCATGCTTAAATTAGAAATGAATATACAGCATTTATTCCAAAAGATATTGGAGCGAATGAGATTGTTCTTTATTGTCCCCCCAACGCACCTTTTTATGATAAAAAGTGCTGATTTTAGAGGAATAAGGAAGTACTACCGCGCGTATGTGGCTGTGTCGATAACCTTGTATCAGGTATTGTGATGTTCAAAAGTGTACTTCCTTATTCCTTGTCGTCTAAGTCTTGCGGCGTTTGGCGTGGCCACGCCCACTAGCTGGTTGATGATCGCCGTGGTAACTGTTGTTTGGTTCCAATAGTTCATGTATTTTTGTTGGTTTCCTTGATTGTTCCGAGTTTGGAGATCCATTGCCACCTTTCAAGTGGTGTATGCAACCCAATAGATCATTCAAAAGCTATATCAAGCATGAATTCTCCGACAACGGTATTTTTGTTTTTTTCTTACTTTCTGTTGTGTGGCAGCAACTTGCCTTAGATAGAGTACTTCATTTGTGGTTGATTCAAGTTTCAGCTCGATCTGTTCCGTGGTGCTTTTCAATTGAAGAATGACATCTTCAAGTGCTTTGTTTTCGTTCATTTGCACATTGTTGGTATAACTTGTGTTGTAGATTAATGATCCAACCGTTGGATCTTCTGGAGTATTGCCACACGAGCTACTGCTATTAGACGATTCACAACCTGTGTTAGCAATGCGGTGTCGAGGTGATTTCCGTCTAATTTTGTGTAAACGATCTCTTCCATGACGCATAAAGCAAGGATGCTTGAAATCCCATCTTTGTTGCTCATTGTTGCTTTTAGGAGATTTATCTCCTTCTGAGTTGTTTTCGTTGATTTTATGAAAATCGTACACTAAAGATAGGTTAGAAAGGAACGATAAGAATATTACGGATTTTCACTTTACTGTTCAATTGTCTTACAAAACTGGACCAGTTGCAGTGCTTAAAATAACGAGGCAAGACCTTATTGGAGAATTCGACATTATTAAAGATTGTAAATTTATCTCCAGATCCGGTCCAAGTGATCAAGTGAGCCGTACTCTCCTCCTCTACCATACTGTTAAATGTTAAAAGAGCGCTCGTAGAAAATGGTTTTTTTACTTGCTTGTATAATTTCGTAATGAATGCCGCGTTCTTTGTTGGAGTCACTCTAAAGAACTGCTCAATGTAGCCGTGTTTGCCCGAAAGTTTTTGTTCTGTCCCTTCGATTAAATGGTCAGACATGGCAATGGACCTAATTGGCTACCCAGTTAAAAAAAAAAAATAAAAGTGGAAAAAAGAAAAAGTGAAAAATGATTTACCGATTTAATATGAAATGCAACTTCTTTTTGTTGGTCTATATTATTACTAAATATGGATGATATCCCTATTACTTTTTAAAGTGAAAGGGCCAAGGAGGGAGACTAGCGGGAGGAAGATAGAAAAGGAGGAAAAGTGGAAAAAACAGCCTTTTCTTATTTTCTCAAAAAAGGATATATTGCCATGGTGATAAATAGAAATTCCTATTGCCTAGAATATTTTATAAGATTGCAAGTTTTTCTGTTTTTTTTTTTCTGTTTTTTTTATAGATCAAGATTTGTGTAACAACCCAGTATTTAGGTAAGGAAAGAAAAAAAAGGAACTACGATTTAAAGTAACCAATTAAACCATACGATTATATCGGTTGTTAAAAATACGTATTCATCAGTGTAGAAACGCATTAGACCGAGTCTCTAGATAGTTCGTAATACTTTTTCCTTGGTGACAGCTCCAAGTAGCCATGGATACAAAGTGGTGCATTAGTGTAAAAAAATAAAGAGTTGAAAAAGGTGCTGAAGTACACAATCGGAAGGTTATGCATAATCCATGCAGAAAAACGTAGCTTGTCATTTTTTAAAAAGGTAAAAAAAAAGGAGTACTATATGTACATTTTAATATAAAAATGTTCGAGTAAACAAATAAACTCGGAAAGGTTTGTTCTTTGCAATTATTATTTTCTGAAGGTTTCTAAATGACGAAAGAGAAATAAAGAGACCTGTTCTCACAGTGAAATGTAACTAGCGCAAACCTTATCTCTACGGAGATACCTTCTTTGGTAGAAAAGATCTAAAGCAAAGAGCCCCTTATCATTTTTTCTTCTTCAAGATGAAAATACCCTATCAATTTTCTTCGATCAATGAAATCAAATGAAATTGTCGATCTTTCTAAAATACCGTTGCTTATGTTATGTAAGCAGACACCCCTTTATATAGTTCCAATTGCAAATAACACCAAAAAGAGCGCGCTTTGGAATCATCGTTATGTAATAAACAGTTTCATAATAAGTACATAAACATTGCTTTAAAGAAAAAGTTAAAACGTGTATGTGAAAAATTAAAACATGGTAATGTCTTTGATATTGATTAAAGTGAATCTGTTTATTGTGGTAAACATTGATTCATAACAAAAAGGCAAATCTGTAGCAGCTGATTTCATATATCCTCTTTTCAAAGACAGGAAGTGGTACTGTATTCTTCTTGCTTTTGTCCTTTAATCCATTCAAATCAAAAAGGCTATAATATATGCAAGACTGTTGTTGTGTAAATGATATGGTTACAATCGCTGAGTGTACTATTTTTGGTAACAATATTGAATCGCAAAAACATGTACTACATAAAATAGCACCTGCTTTTTTAGGTATATATCCGATCTATTTCTAAGCTATTGGCTACCATAATGTGATCCTTGACCTCTTTTACAAAGAGAAAAAAGGCGTGTCTATGTACTATAGAACGCTTTGAATAAAGTTCACACTTTAATACAAAATAAATATATAGAACATTTTGCTTCAGAGGTAATAATTCGAAGATAAAAAGAAGATGAGATAATATACAATTAATTTAGGGATAAGGCAGGAATTGTTCTGTGTTCAAATCATAATCAGTTTCAGGTAAAATGGTGTCTAACGTTTTTGATCAGCTTTATAATAGATGATTACCTGCTTTAATCGTACTATAAAATACTTGTTTGCGGGTGACAAACTAAAGACCTTACGCGTAAATTGCTTGACAAGCTTATATACTCTGAATAGTGCCTTTTTTGTTCAAATAGTGTTATATAAATTAAGGAATATCCTACAGACGTATCGTAAACCATTTCCAAAAAAGCAATATTTTATATCCAATAGAAATTCTCAGCAAGCAGTAGAGTTTTTGATCATCCGTAGAAATGTTTGATTATCAGTATGCATATCACAAAAACAATATAAATAAAAAGCTTTAATAGGTTTATTAGTTGTACACACATTCTTCCCATATTTATACACTTTATAAATAATCTTTGTTAGTGACGTATCTAACTTTGACAGTCTTCAGGCGTAACTTTCTTGACTGCCTCTTCAATTCTGCTAGCAATCACTTCTTTCTTTAAAAGAGGTATTTTACGTACTTCTTCCTAAATCATCAACCAACGCTCTTCAATGAGGTATAAAAAAGTCGAGTATGGTGGTAGAAACAAAGCAGTATGCCCATTGCTACGACCTCTATGGCTTTATGTATAGTGACATTATTCATAATAATAATAAACATATTATGTAAACCAAGCTTGTTAAGTATAGAAGGCATTTCTTCCACAGGCTTTGTTTTTGGTACAACATATCTGCACAGCATTAGCATAACATGTGACGTAAACAATTCAACTTGCACTAGACAAGCCACACTCACACAACATTATGTACAACACTGAAACATAAGGGAAGCATGTTTGGATGAGTCTGTAGTAATCTCTTTAAAG
Organism: Rhizopus sp. PT2906; assembly: GCA_025529335.1. Lineage (NCBI taxonomy): Eukaryota > Fungi > Mucoromycota > Mucoromycetes > Mucorales > Rhizopodaceae > Rhizopus > Rhizopus sp. PT2906. Next base: position 16,699 of record JAMYHX010000174.1, read on the forward strand.
ATTCGTTACTCATTTTATAAAAAACAGGATTATTGCATGAATTTATCCCAGCCAATGAGAATTGAACATAATGCGTCTATAAGAATAATATATTTTGTGATACTTTTTTATTCAACTGATATTTTACGACAAGACGGAATGTTTATAAGATAAATACGGTAGAAGTGTTGTTTGCAGTGTAAATTGAATTGTTTACGCTGCATATGATGCAGATGTGCTATGCAGATATGTTGTGTAGTGTTTCCCTATAGTATTAGTTCAAAACCAAATATTCACGCTTTCTATGTAGGCATCACGATACCAGCAACAATAGAGAAATTAAAGATGGAGAATCTTTACTTAACCACGAAACTGTATGTCCAGCGATTGATTTGGCTGTTAAATCAGCCGCAACACCAATAGCATTTCGCTTGGGGGAAATACTGTTAGATGCATCAGAGAGGATTTTAAAGTGGATGCAATTGCAGAAATAGAAGGTATGAAGATACTTGTATTGGAGAATTCTGGTCCCTATGGCATCAAAGACAGCAATCACTTCAGACGTGATCATGTCAAAGGTGCCTCCGAGGCCTAAACGTTTTTAAGGAAGATATTGAAAACGTGGAGCTTGGCAACAGAAGATACGATGCATGAATTGAAAGTTGTATTTGTACATGCAAGAGGTAAAGCTTCTACTTTAATTTTAATATTACATCAACATTAAATCGTCTTTGAAAATTCTGGACACCAAAATGCATTTTTGGATGCTTGAGATTCCCAACGAAGATGTTCAAATTCTCGAGCATGTAATCAGTACAGAAATCCCGACCAGTAATAATGAAGTAGGAAAGATCTGGGATCTTGGGAACTTCATCTGGAAGCTGAAAGTAAGTCATGCAAAAGTTACACAATATAGACAAACAACTAACATACCCATGTTGCATGAATGCTCCACGTATTCCTACAGCTCTCTCAAGAATACAAGAAGAGAGCATGAGGAATACAATGCTCTAAAGCAACTGAATCCTGGGGTTCAGCAACGAACAAACTTGGCTACTTTTGTGGACAAATAGATACAAAAGCCAGAAAAAGGCGGCCAGTATGATTTGCTGCTTCTACAGCAATTGGAAGATTGATTTATAAAAAAGCATTTCGTTGAAGGATTGTAGGTGAAGCGAGTTTATATCGTTTTGAAGTTAATAAAAAGTATTGGCCACCGCGTTTATTAAAAAGTACAAAAGGATTTATTTAACGTTTTTGGCTCATGTGTCGCTGATTTAGTGGTATTTGATTGTTATTGTTTCGAGTAATGACATTTTTAATAACTAAAGGTGCATCTTTTACATGAGCAAGCACCTTATTATTCAGCAAGCAAGTATTATCCAAATATGAGCGATAGGCAGTCAACGTATTTGATAACTCGTTTGTCTGGTTGCCTGGATTTGTAACTACTTCATTGACAACAGCTTCTTCACTTTCACCATCGTTTTTTCATGATTGCTTACCATGTAATTGTCTTAGAGGCTTTCTGAATAGATTGAATAACTCCTGATTTTCCTTTACGTGGATGCTTGCACGAAAGATACAATACTGTTATTTTTTCTTTTTTAACAGGGATCCCTTCAGCATTCAAGCTAACTGCTTCTGAGTCAATTTGTTCTCGCGCAGTATGAACCTTTACTGCATATGTTTCAGGAAAAATGCTCAAAATTTGTTCCATTTGGTCTATTGGAACTGTTACTTTGTCAGATACAGGCTTATAAGGGCTAATATGAAGGGTAGATGACATTGGCGACATACGCTTTTTTATAATAAAAAAGGTAAACGATAATGCGTGCTTTTGGAGGTAGTTTTTGTAGTTCTTCATTCTATTAACCACGCGGCTTTCATGGCTTATGCGGAAATTATTGAATACCGCTTAAAATAGCAGTTTTGAAAAGCGTAATATCTATTTCAAGCAATCCTGAATATGGGCTTGTCTTTTAATTCTTGATGCAAGTGTTATTTTCTTCTTATTTGATTCATGTTTACGTGATTGTAATAAATTGACTGCAGCAAGCGCTTTTAAACAGATTCACTTTAGAAATGCTTCTTGTGTAAAGATTCTTAAATAGTAGCCCCTAATTGCTTTTTTAAACCTTAACTACCTTGAATGCACCTTTTTCAAAGCACAAAATGGTGTGTAATTTGATAAAGAGATTATATGATTCAGCCATATGGTATGCATACGTACAAAAGCAAATAAGTAAATTCTAAATCTTGCAAATCAACTATATCACAAAGTATATCTCTTGTTACAAATTTCAATTATAAGAAAAACCGCACCATACTTTGCTTCAACTTGCCAAGAGCAATTTACCAATTATATCTTGACGAACAGACAAGAGTCTTCAGTTGATATTAAAGCGTGCTTCAACTACAACATGACATTTTGCTATATTTTTTATTACGCATACAAATGCTCTTTCTGTGCTATTCATACTATTAGCATCAGTTTTTTAAGCATTTCTGACGTTTCATGTATCCAAAGTTACACAAGAAGGCAACTTTAAATTACATGGTTTCTTTTTTACTACCCTTGCTTCCTTCTTTATTGTATTTTTTTTGTATAATTTCTTGTGGAAAAAATAGGCAACAATGGAAAAAAATTAGAAAAGGGTTACAATCTATATAGTCATATAGCTAAAGTTCGCATGAGGTTTTTTTTAGCTATTTTACACAAGATAAACTTAAAGGAATTTTTTAACTGCTTGTCTTCTTCTCAGCTTGAGCCAACAAGAAAATAATAACCTTTGTATTAAACACACGCATTTCTCAATGTATTTTTTAAGTGCTTGCTCTCTACCCTTACGTCAAGCGTGTTGTGCCACCCTTTTAGTGTTCTTATCCCCTTGAAGAAAACTAAGTCCCCCTTTTTCTTCTGATAACACCAAGAGTATGCTTACCACAGCTTTCACTTGACGTGCTTCATGATTTACAGCTGATTTAGAGTTTTTATCTTTATTTTTATATATGGCAAGTCATACTTGAGCATGACATTTTTAAATGATCGAACTAGCTGATATTCAAGTAATTATTCCTTTTATCTTGCTTCGTCAATATTTATCTACAACCGATAGGCAGAGTATATAGCAAGTTATGATGTACCTTGCTTTACTATACGTTTTTCTCTGTACTGATCTCAAAGATACATCAACAGCATTCAAGCAGACATACTATAGAGGAAGGAGTTTAGAATAGGTTGATGATCATCTCAACTCTGCTGTGTGATTTAATGTTCACAAGATGTGGGGCTTTTTTTTTAAAAAAAAAAGTTATATACGTTATTTTTCATAAGCCTTTATGAGCAAGATAAAGTGATATGAGCCTTGTGCATAAATTGTGCACTGTTAAAAGCCTCCTGAAGAGAAAAGGGAAGAGCTTTTTGTAAAAGTAACTTGGCATAGGCAGCAGCAAAAAAAAATCATCATCTAATATAACTCTCAGAGCGCTATACTATTGAACTAAATCCCCTTACTATAAAATAGCTCTTTAGTCTACATAATCAACTTTAACATATGCATTCAGAAAGTAGTAACATGCATCTTTGCAATTTCAAAAAGAGGGTCTTTGCACATGTAATTAGGTTGTACTGCTTGCGAATAAATGAGAAAATGCATTAATAATCCAGCCTTACCTGTGAAAGAGATACTTCTATCATTTAGTTTCATAGCAGTGCCTTATACTCTTGTTTTTTATCTCGTTAAAGACTTCTTCCACACGCGTTTGGAATATTATGTCACAGGACAGTCTGTTTGCAAAGCCATGAGTAACATTACACTAACACGAGTAGCATATTGTTTGGTATTTGCGACACTCTGCTTTTTCTATTATCTAGAGAACAATCCTTCAGGCAGGAATATAGAGTAAGATTATCGGAACACTTACAAAGCTTCTCGTTAACTGAAGCTGACATGTAGCGTCATATTTTAAGCATAGTTTTACGAATTAAGTTCTCACATACATAAAGGCGCACATCAATAACCATTGAAAAGCTATAAAAAGCATGACTGAGAGTGAGGTAACAACTCTTTTAATATCAATAGCAGCAAATCTTTTTGGTATTACAACACTTGGAGCATACAGTGTGCTTATATTTGAGCAAGACGAAAGGGAGGATGCAGTTCGATCGTTCTGAAAATTATGGAAAAGCGGAGCCTTGGATCTGGCCCTGGAAGAAGATGGGAACGGAGGATACAGTATTGACAAAGAAAAGCTGCTGGCTGTTGAGGGAATTCCCAGGGTCCCTTGCTGGCTGTTTGGACGACTCTTTCAACAAAGCACAAATAACAGAAGTAGTCATGGCACCAACAGCATCGACATATATAAAAACCTTTATGCATTTTTTTACAGACGTATATTCAACGATTAATGATACTGCTAGAGCGATCGGGTTCTTTTTTTTTTTTTTTTTTTTTTTTTTTTTTTTTTTTTTACTGTCTGAAGTTTCTTTTTAAGCAGGTTAGAATGCTGAGAATGCATTACGTAGACCAATGGAAATAAAAGCCAACATTAGCAATCCTAAATATGATGATCGATATAGCATAAAGTCGGTTATTAGTTGTATTGTTGCTGGAGTGCAAGTCATTTCAACAACAGTGGGTTTTTGCATGCGACTGGCCAATATTAATTCTGTTCATACTCTGGATGTCATTGTCATGTTTACAAGCTGGATACTGTTTTGTCAAATCATTCTTACTTTATTAGTGCCCGTGTATTATACAAGTCCCAGTGTGTATATACCAGTTATAGATTTAGCAAAATACTGTACTATTGACGAAAAAGCAGTTACGAAAACAATGACCACTATTGCAATCTTCATTCTCTATCGTAGTCGCAAGCTATGGCTAACGTTACTTTGCCTTCCCGTTGTTGCCATGTTGGCCATCCTTCTTTTTGTCAACAGAGATAACGTATTCCTGTGCGTGCTGAGCGCTATTTGGGTTGCATTGTTGCTGGTTTCTGCTATTGCGCATTTTGTTGTTCACATTCGGGCAATCAGAGTCACGTTAGGCTTCCTTATCTTTGTGTCGTTTTTCTTTCTAATAATCAAGGGTTGCTTTGTCACAGCCGTAGAGCAGAGATATACTGATACGGCCAGCTGGTTATCTCGCTTTAAGAACCCCTTCCATTATGGATAAAGTCTTTATCTGTAACGTCCAAACTGTGTATTCCATGCTTAAAACATCAAAAATACTAACTATTGAATTACAAACTTGTGCATTACTTAAAGCCTTAAAGAATAAGTATCGATTGCTATTACCAGACTTTCAGATAGATTTTTGAGTGGATATTCAAAGGAACATAACAAGCGGAGATCTTAATAGCTGAAGCAAGTATCACCACTCAATGTGAAGGGGTCTTTCTTTCTATTTTCATGCGAAGTTTTTCACTAAAGCAACTTTGGAACAGTATCACACTGTGGATATGGACAAGTTTCGCATTCCTTACACTAGTCCTCATGCTGGACTCTTCATTATCACAAAAGCTTAGCATCTCTCAGACACAAAGAAAAGCAATGCACAGTTGTGACATGACTTACATTTACCCAACCTACATTCGAGTTGAACATCAGCCAAAGACAACCTTTTCCAAAAAATATACACTTTATCTTTACCGAGAAGGCTTTATTGATTCTGAGGAAGTAAGCAAATGTCCATAACGGCTGTCTTTATTCTTTTCTAAAGTGACAAAAGCTAGTAGGCGTACCTGTTTTATTCATACCTGGACAAGCAGGAAGTTATAAGCAAGTAAGGTCACTGGCATCAGAGAGTTCAAAATACTCTCATACACAAAAGAATGTACAGGATTTGGATTGGTTTACGCGTAAGCGGGTCTTTGTTATTTACGTTGACAGTATGTTGTTAACACTCGGTTCCTATGAGTAGTCGATCTGAATGAAGAATTAACTGCATTTTCTGGTCAGCATGTCTTGGATCAAGCGAATTATGCCAATACTGCTATTCAAACAATACTCAATCTATATCATGGTCGAGTGGACTCGGTGATCATTGTCGGGCATTCAATGGGTGGCATTGTTGCTAGGACCTTGATGATGTTGCCAAATTATGTTCCCAATAGTGTCCGTACTATCTTGACATTAGCGACGCCACATACTAGTGCGCCTGTTCTGCTGGATCCAGTTATTTACAGATTATATCAAGATATATCTCGCTTTTGGGGACCAAGCCAGTTTACAAAGGAGGGAAAGCTCAGGAACGTGACATTGGTCTCTATTGCAGGTGGATCGTTAGATAACATTGTTCACTCAGATAGCACAGGTGTTCATAGCATTGTCCCTGAGTCGCATGGATTCGCAATCTTTTCGACATCCATACCGTTTGTATGGACAGAGTCAGACCATATGGCTATTCTGTGGTGTAATCAATTAGTCAAACGACTGGCAGCAACATTAGTAAATATACATGATCATGCTATGTCTGTTCATGGTCGTATGGATATATTAAAGCAGCATTTGCTGGAAACAAAGTCAAGTAGCTTGATAACCCATCATTGTAAGTGTGTAATACCATATATGTATGTGTGTAGTCTCATTATAGAATACAGCCCTTTCAATGCCACAACATGTTCAAGTAATAGATATGACAGGAAACAATAGTCATCTCTTTTTCACAAACACGAATCAACCACGGCTTACAGTTGTTAAATACTCTGAAAACTTAAAGCTACTTACAGATATACCTGAAGAAAGCGACCATAAATGGTTACTGGTGTCTTGTAAAAAAGTCATGGATGACTGGTCATGCCAGCCATTGAACAATGCGTCGGTAACGATACTTCCTTCTGCTAGTTCACCTACTGGATCTTACAGGTATTTCACTCCATCTTCTTCAGAGCCAATCGAATATGTCGGTATTTTGGAACAGGCCAAGATTACCTTACAAGATAACAATGCTTCATTCTTTATTATTTATAATGATGAAGCAACTGTACATTGGTCAAGCACTTGGGGTATATATCATTCTTCTTTATTAAACCCTAACTTATTTTATATTCTAGATATTGTGATGCGCCGAAAAGACCCTTTATTGATAGCTAAAAAATACGTTTCAAGGCACGTGTTTCCTCAATTACGCAGTTCCTTGTTCGCCTATGATCTGCATCTCAAATCATCCAAGCCTGGCGCAGGGTTGATTCCGCTCATGGTCCGGCAAACAGTCAATGGCCAAGAACCCAAGTACTATAGACAGATAAAGGAGAACGAATCTGTTAGGATCACATTTCATCAAGCTACAGGTGCTGGTGAAGGTTTAGCCTTTAGCTTTTACACGGATAATCAGGCAATGGAGCTTGTCATGCGTTTTGATTGGTATGCTACTCTTGGCCGTTGCTTACTCCGATATGGATCAGTGATGCTTAATTTCATGTATGTTTGTACGTTGATTATACTGATAACCCAATGCTCTACCTATGTACATATCGGAAGTCGTAAGTGCTACATGAGCTATTAGAATGTTATGAACTAATATCTTGAAATAGGGAAATTCGTGTCCTATAAGGCAGCCTTACTGAGTTGTATGAAGTCATATTTTATACACATTGCGGCGCTACTGCTCTTTTTGAGTTCATGCCAGTATTATGTAAGATCGCATCAATTGATTATGACAAGCTATCTACCCTTATACAGCGCGATAACCAAGGATGCGTTCTTTGGAAGTGACGAACCCATGTTTATTCTAGTGACAGTATTTCTATTTATGTTGAGTGTTGGTCTAACATCTATTGTCTGGCTTCTCATATCCTTTTTAACGGCTTTACTGAACAAGTTGATCCAATGCATGTACCGAGTCATTCCTGTAAGTACAACATTACAGACATCATCTTGGAGACATTTTTTCATTCACGCGTCAATTGTGCTTGCCCTTGTGCGGCTTGTACCCATTTCTGTACTGATCATCCTATATTACATCATTTGGCTTATAATGACAGCCGCCTCTTGTACAAGCTCTGTAAGTAGAAACAGTTCATATCTTACTATGACGCACTTACTTAAGCTACTAATCATACAGAATTTACCTTCTCTTCAAAACACGTACCGATATCGTCAATCATGGCTTATGTTTTTGACATCCCTGCTGCCCTATCACGTACCAGGTATCATTGTTTATATAAAGAATATTTTAGCAGGCTGGACACGTCCGACACAGCCACTATGGTTAATCATGCAACAACTTCCAACCGTTTTTATCTTCATCTACTTGGTTACCTTGGGTGATCATCCCAAAACAATATCTCCTAGGTAACAAAGAACAATTATATGACACTGAGTCTAACAAGGTTATAGATGGTTGGCATGCAGTAAATACGCTCTTTACGGCATCATTATGCATCAGCTCCTGCTTGGTTTTAGACACCCCTTTATTATACCCATTGATGTTTTATAAATAAAAAGTCTGAATAAAGAGGCTATGACAAGCGATGGTTATGATTTTATTACTACTTTTTGTGAAAAACAAAAAACAGACTCCTTAGACAGAGGCAAGGATAGGGGGTTCGACGAATTCCTTGGCAGCCTTAGCACCAGTATCATCAGCGGCAGCAGCAGCACCACCGTGAAGGGCCAAGAGAGCAGAGACATCGAACTTGGGAGCCTTGAGGATCTTGACCTTGCGGATGTAGGTGTTCTGGAGAGGGTAGATACCTTGACAAGCCTTTTCAATGCGGACGGCAATAGCGTCTTGAGAAAAGTTGGAGGCAGAGCTAGTGACCTTGGCGACCAATTCCTTGAGGTCACAAGCACTGGCTTCCTCAGTCATGATTTCAAACATCTTCTTGCGAATTTGACGGATTTGAGAAGATTGGGCATAAGTGGTCTTTTTGATTTGGTTGCGACGACGAGCAGTGAAGGAGATGGCAAAGAGACGAACCAAGTAACCATCAGTGGTCTTGATATCAACAAAGGCCTCAATAAGAGATTGCCACTTCTTGACCATAGAACGAAGCTTGTCGGTGGTCATGTCCATACCGTAAAAGTTGGTAAGACAGTTCTTGCCTTGGATTTCATCAACCTTGAGCTTGATCTTACGGAAGGCACGGCCTTCGTCCTTGGACAAGTCACCGAGAGAGACTTCGACGACACGACCGTTCAAGGAGTCGTTGGCGTTACGGAGACCTTGAGTACGGTTGACCAAGGTCTTACCGACTTGACGAACTTCGAACATGGAAGGAGCCTTGATGTCATACCAGTCCTTACGGGTGAAGGGATCAACACTAAATTATAAATGAGTATGGTTGTCATGACAAATGAAAAAAAGAGAGATAATTGAAGAGAAAATGTCGTGTCTGTTTATCTGTAAAAGTGTAAAGTTGTTGTGATAATGTTGTTATTGTTGTATACATGTCAATTGAGTTCAATAATGAGCATGTGTTTACTTCCTCTCTCTCTTCATTTTCTCTCGTATAGTGTAAGATTCTATAATCCTATTCCTCGGTTGCAATCTGTATCTCTTTGTCGTTTTCCCTTTCCCCACTTTCTCTTCAAATATATCTCTCTTTCTTTCTTGTGTATGTGTGCACGTCTATTGCATGTTGATTACTTACACCTTCTTCTTCAAACCTTTCTTTCCCTTAGAAAGACGCCTTTACAAAAAAAAATGTCAATTCATGATCAATCAATTGGATATTTGTATAGTATTTACTTATTCTTGCCGACAGCTATAATAAAAGATGATATAGTTTAGTAAATGGATGGATGGATGGATGGATGTTTATGACATACCCATATTATCGATTAAAAAGAAGGATCATTAGGTTGCCTATATGGCTCTCTGTTATGTGCTCCACGCAGCGAGGACCAAAGACTCAGTAGGCTGGAGCGGATGTGACTTCTTTTCAACCCGCAACAAGTTTGGTGCGGTGGCTTGTTATCATGCAGCGCTATGAATGAGTCCATATCGAATGTAGTCATTTGTTTTCTGTCACTATAAGTGTTCCATATCAACGATGTGGGTATTTGATTGATACAACAGACTTGATAAAAGTAGAAAGAAAAACAGTTAAGATTAAAAAAGAGAGGGAAATGAACTATTATTCAATGATGAGTTAGTCTTTGTTACTGTGAGGTTAAGTAACAATACAAGCTTGGCTTATAAAGATTTGTTGCGCGTGCTGATACTTTACGAGAGGTTTAATATTGCGGATGAAAAATAAGGTAGCCACCTGTGCCCAACTAGTCTGTATATACACATTAAGGCAGATTCGCCACTTCTACCAACTGAATCTCAAGTATCATACAACAGAGACTTTTACAATTGACTAGCATGGTAGATCTCGTTGATGTGATCTACTCAAGAAAGCAAAAGATTAATAATTATGTCTTATTTTTATTAAGCAAAACTCATACAGTTGCGTTAGATGTTTGAAAAAAATAAAATGACGTCTTGATTTCCTTAGTTGGATCATGCATATAGTATGGTTAGTTGCTTAATGGCGAAAGGACCACTCTCTCCAACTAGGATGCCCTCATTATTATTCCCATACATATACATTTTTATATTGTTCATTTACTCAGATATACTAGAAATATGTTTAATTCCGCCATCAATAGAACAAAAAAAAAAAAAGAAAAATAGCTCAAGTTTTATTTATCTTTTTTGAAATGTGTCAAGCTTTTTCATATAATAACTGCAAAACGACTCTCAACCAAGGGAGAGCCACCAAAAAAATCACTTTCAGAGACCTTAAATTAAAACGCCGAATAGAGCTCACTTTTTTTATTTCCTGTGGAAACGCGTCGAAACTTTTTCTTTTTTCTTCTTGTTTGTGAACAAATTTAAAAAAAAAATGTCTCTTCATCCTACTGTGCTTTGGGCCGAAAGAAATGACTTGCTCTACTTGACTGTTGAGCTCTCCGACATTAAAGTAAGTTAACCATGTCGTTTTTGATTCCTGAAACTAAAAAGTAGATATAGGACCAAAAAGTTGATTTGACAGAAACCAAGTTGTCATTCAAAGCCAAAGGTGGTGTAGAACAAAAGGAGTATGCATTTGATATTGAATTTTTAAAGCCTGTCAAGGTTGAGGTAAGTGTACTCTCGTTGTAAGACGTCAAAATATTTAGGTTGGGAGATATTATAGGATGCAAAGCAACATCTGACTCCACGCAACTTATTTTTGGTTATCTACAAGAAAGAGGAAGGATATTGGAATAAGATCTCAAAGGATCGCCTTCGTTTTGTTCAAACAGATTTCCAGCGATGGAAAGATGAAGATGACGAGGAAGAGGATATGGGTGACCCAATGGGTGGATTAGACTTTCAAAGCTTAATGGCTCAGGCTGGTTCTAGTGGAGGATTACCAAATATGGATGACTTGGTAAGACACATAGACAAGTAAGAGTATATAATTATTGATCATCTCTTGTTTTCTTTATATAAAATAGCCTGAAGGAGATGACAGCGATGACGAATTCGAAGAAGATGAACAAAAGGAAGTGCAAGAAGAAAAGAAGGATTAAACTGAGTTTTATATCTAATAAAAACCGTTTGAGTAGAAGCTGTTTTTATTGTTTGACTGCTTCTTCAACGAATTATATGAATTATTCAATGACTGAAGGTGAAATATATTATTATTATTAACAGACTTCCCTCTTCGCACACACACACACACACACATATTATACACACATAGTCTATTTCTTTTTGAAAAATTTTTTTCTCTTTTTCAAAACTTTTTTCTTTTTAAACATGAGTCCTACTTCTTTAGACCTTAAAAATAAATTCAAATATGATGAACTCAAGAAACGTTATAGAGCTATAGAAGAAGTAATTTCTCTTATTTTATGTCTATTGATTATTTACTCTTGTTATTATAGGAAAATGAGTTACTTGAATACAAACTATCCAAGGCTAATAGACAAATAAAGAGGCTGAGACTTGAGAAGAGGTAAAGGATAATGTTTGATGATGATAAGCATGTTTATCATGTTTTATAGTTTACTATTAGAAAAAGTAGATAGACTAAACAATGACTATTCTGATTCTGGCTCAGAAACAATGCATAATGGTCATCATGAATATGTACATGAAAAGGTAACTAGTAATAATAGAAAACACAGTTGTTCTTACCATGACGATAGCATCGTTCTGATAAACTCATAAAGCCAAAGAAAAAGAAAGATCCAAATGCTCCTAAGGGCCCTGGTAATGTATTTTTCTTATTTTGTCGTATGGAACGTGATAAAATGAAAGTTGAAAATCCTGAAGAAAGTATTGGTGATATAACAAGACTACTGGCTCTAAAATGGAAAGCTTTAACTAAAGAAGAAAAAAAGGTACCCTTTAATATATTAAGTGCCGATACTAATATCTATCCTAGTATTATTACGATACGTTCAAAAAGGAGATGGAAGAACATGAAGAAGCTATGAAGTCATATAAAGAAGGCTTGTTGGATTCCTCTTCTCCTCCTTCTTCTTCAGATGCTCAATCACCTCATATTCATGATGTTCAGTTGCCGACCTTACATCAAGAGTATTTACATCAAGACATTATCAATTTAAATACAGATGAACAGCAACAACATATTCAAATTCATTCATATCAACATCATTTATTGCCATAGTAATAATAATAATAATAATAATAATAATAGCATACAGCAGTGCTGTACACGTACATTTTTATACAAGACTTTATTAAAAAAAAATACAATGATTTGCGTAAAAAGGATTCATTTTGCACAAAAACAATATTGCATAGCCTTTAACAACTTCTATTGTAAAAGTTTGCAATTTTTTTTTTATAAAACTTCTTTATTTAAACAAGTTTGTGGTTGTGAGAAAAATAAATACTCTTCCAAAAAAGATGTGGCAAGGGAATTAGAAAGAAAAATGATTTAATTTCCGCTACTGCTGTTCCTCCTTCCCAGTGTTCATAGCTTTTCCGTTAGGCCAATACTACATACACCAGAAAATAGGCTAATGCTACATACATTTCTTCTAGGCACTATATGTAAGGCAGTAGAATATCATTGACGTCAAATGTGAATTTATCATAATTACACGTGATTGATCTTGGCTATTGATCTCTTTCTTCTTGAAACTTTATAAATTCATGCTTAGCGTGGCGCCACACATCGAAAAGCTTTGTTAGGCGACATCATAGGTAGTGGGTAGAAGTAGCGCCTGTAGAATTGGTCTAACTTCTGGTGTAGGTAGTGCTCACCTCTTTGTTACGATAGCTGCAAAAATTTTACTGCTATGACTCATCCTAAAGGCAGAGCAAGTAAATTACCATCTAGTATTATCAGAAAAGATAGTTATTATGCTAAAGATGTGCGATGTTGTCTTGAAAATAAAGAAAACTTAAATTTTGCACCTACACAATTTGCCTACAACGGGCTCCTAAGAACCTTAAAACCAATTTCACGTTTTGGAAAGACTCTGATTCTGCTAACGGTTATTGGACCAACAAAGTCCATAGGTCAACAATTCAAAAAATAAAAAGATTGGGTCCTCAACATATTCAGAAGGTGAACGAAAGCTCCATCTCTTTCCTTTAGTATATTACGATTGTTTATTATGTATCACTAAGAGACGATAGTATAATAGAAACAATATCTCAACAGGAGTTCTCATAATGTGTCGCATACTCATTAATATTTACTTAATCATCATCTTTTCCCATCCCATATGAGAATAACAGAACCGGAAGAGCCATCAGCGGAAGAGAGACTTGTTAAGCGATACGAATAAGCAAGTTGACATTATCTTTGGAAGTTGATCTGACCTTATAGCAAGAAGCGTTATTGACGAGATTATTAGCATCCTGTCCATCGTTGATAGTTTATTATATGATATTTAGATTATCTGAAATAAAACGTAGCGTGAAAGAGCCTACTGCTACCTCCCCTTCTTCTTACACTCTGGAAACTGTTTGATTATTCAATGATTTATATTATATTTATTGGTCAAATACATAAAAAAACCTCCTTCTATTCTATTTAGAGTTACACTCGATCTTGACTGATTTAATAATAGCAGAAATGGGTTTGTTCTTATACTTCTTCCACTATAAAGTTATCAGTCAGATCAATCATGAATAAATACATGTGTGTATATACAACTTACATCAATAGGACCCTTGGCCCATTCAGCTGTACTCGCAGGATTACTAGCATCCCAAATACCCACTTGAACATGACTAAAAAAAGGTAAACATCCATTCATTATCAAACAAACAAACTTACGATGCTTCAGTTGGGTATTCACAAACGGCTCTCTTACACGTGTCTTTTCGTTCTACAGTACGAATTACTTTGCCATCAAACAAGTATATGATCCTTTCAGCATTCCTAATCAAAACAGAATAGAGTTTATATATATATATACATGTTGTAGATACTTTTACAATGCTTTACCAATCAATAGTATACTTGTGAAAGCCTGCGGTTGTATCTTCAACGTCATGGTTACCACCGTTCACGCCATAGACGATATTCTTGCCATAAAAGTAATTGGTCCTTAAAATAACGGTGAGTATCTTTAAGAAAATACATTGATTAATCACTTACTGGACTTTGTCAGGCTCACCTCCTAGCATTTCAAAATCAATTTCATCCTTCCCTGGAGCCATCAAGATAGCAGCTGTGACGGCACCAGCAGCCTTGGCAGTCTTCAATTCAAAAGTAATACGACCATATTGAACCAAATCCTTATATTGAAAGCTGGGAGAAGAAGGTGAAGTATTCTTATTATAGGGTAATCCTATTTATGGTAAGTATATAATGCAAAATTTCTTAAAGAGCACTTACCGCCTTCAGACTTATCCTTGCTGGGCTGAGGATCCTTGGGTGGAATCAGGTCCATCTTGAGGCCTTGACTTGTGAATGACCAACCCTGCTTCGAACCACTGAGCTCTGTCCAGCCTTCATGTCCCTTGGTAAAATCTGTCATGACATCAGTGCACTTTCTAGCAGCATCAACAAAGATAGTTTGTAGGAGAATAGAGAATATAAGAATGATTGAATGATATTGTAAATACATTGGAACTGATGATAATGAAGAAAAAGGGGGAGAAGAAAAGAAATTTGATTTCTTTATATAGATTTTCCTCGATCTCGGCCTCTTTCTGTCTCTCGCTTTCTTTCGTTCTTACCCTCCCCCCCCTTCTTTTTCTACTTGAGATCGACTGCCTAGAATGTCCTGGTGTCAATATAAGGGGGAGCGCGTGTAGATGTGCTACTTTACAAATCACAAAGAAATACAATGATTATTTACTTGTTTATTTGAAAAAGAAAATACATGTCTGAAACAATGAATGCTATAATGATTGCCATGTTCATAATTAATATAACAATGATGAAGAGATTTCCTTGTGTTACATTCAACAGGATCTACCTGCTGTGCGCTTTTAGTCATTTATCCCATTTTGTAACAGGAATCGACCGCATAAATAAGTGTCTAGAATATTACAATGATGCAAGGGTCAGCGTATGGGGAAACGAAATGAACGAGTTGGGCTTTTCGTTTTGTTCAATTGTTTGCGCCAAGAGAGGAGAAAAGGACAAATGGATTCAAGCAAACGAGGATGAATAGAACAGGTTGATTGGATCAGATATCAGACAATGAAGAAATGGGCTTTTAGTGATTAGAATACTCCTTATGTGAACACAAACTATACGCTTAAACAAAGTGGCGTCTGTCCCTGCCCTTTATTTTATGCTGTAAGCTTATTTAACCTTTATTTTTCTTTCTTTCGAATAATAAAAAGTACTCCAATGATGTATATAACAAGCAATAATAAAAATTCGATCGTTATTCCCAGAATTTTGTTTAATAACTAAATAAATAAAATTCGTATTTTCTCCTATTCTTTGCCCCGGCACTCAGCTTTGACTTCCCCTCCCCCTTTTTTTTGGTTATCTGTGTAATTCTTGGAAAATAAGGTTAAAGTGGAGGGCAAGTCTGCAAGATGAGAGTATGTTGATATTGATATGTTTATTGAAACTAAAAATACATATATATAGATTACAGTACTAACAATGAAAGTTATGAATATGGCTTTATAGTTTATCTAGGTTGAGGAGGGAGTTCGGTAGAGTTGGGATGTGTTTGATTCCAAGAACGACCTGTGAGTAAACCAGAAATGGCAGGAATACCAGAAGGAATTTCACTCTCGGGCACATCCTTATTCTTGTAATGAAGCTTCTTGGCAGCAAAAGAGTAGACGTTGTTCATGGTCTTGTTAGTATCTTGACGACCCAAGTTACCAAGGTCCCAGTTGAGTTCAACAGTATTCAAGGTAGAGAAGTGAGAATAGAAAGTGCTATCGACAGTGCCTCTCAGCTTTTTGGGAATGTTACCGAGCAAGAGAGACCAAACTCTGTTACGTTTGGTCGTTGTGGACTTGTTCTCGTCAAAGGTAATCAAGATCAATGTCTTCTTGAGGAATTCCTTATTGTTTAAAGTGGACTTGTAGAACTTAGAGAGCCATTCGCCAGCAAATGAAGCGTTGGTATCATGGGCGTCATCGTTCATGTCGGGAGTATAGAACATCCAGTTAGGGAGATCACCAGAGGCAATGTCTTTGGCAAATTGGTCTCCACCAACAATATTTTGTAAACGAGTCTTGTTCAATCCGACAGAGTCAAAGATGACAGCAGGATTGTGCTTGCGGACGTAAGTGCCAGACTTGTATCCGGTGTAACCAACAGAGGGGATGTTTTCTTGATAGACCTTCCAAGTTAAGCCCTTGTTCTCAAGGAGATCGTAGATAGTAGTGATATTGGCAGGGATGTTGTAGTAGTCATCATTATCAATACCAAAGTTATCTCCACCACCAGCACAGACGTAGTTTGGTTCAGAAGGATGAGTGATGGCATTGAAGTTGTCCAAGAGGATACCTTGCTTGGCAAGGTCAGTAAAGCCAGGAACCTTGGCAACATCTTCGAAATCCTATATATAGAAAGAGAGAAAGAACTATAAGTATGACTCTAGCAAGCTAATAAACTTGTTATTTACCTGGTTTTCAAACCAAATTTGGAGAAAGTGGTCAAAGACCTTACCCTTGGGGGCCTTATTACCGTGGCTCTTACCATTGCTGGCCAAGACAAGGCTGGTAAGACTAGCAATAGCAAAGAGGGAAGTGAAGGAGATGTGCATCTTTGAAGAAAAAGAAATAAAGATAAACAAGTTATCTGCTTTCAGTATTTATATTCACACAGGTCCATGACAGCTTCTCGCTCATCAAAATTGATTCAAATGCCAAAAAGATAAAGTACAATCTCCAGGTGGACGTATCTGAGCTTATTGATTGGAACATCTGTCTTTTGTTCTCTGTTCTTCTTTGTAATTAGTTCTGAAAGTGATCCGAAAGACGGTGCTTGGTTGTGACACCTCTGGCCTGTGTTCAAGGAAAAATGTTTTCGCTAATTGAAATTGGATCAACGTGCAAAAAAAGGAAAATTTAACTATTTACAATATGGAAATAATTGTCACACTTTAAAGTCGGTGTGTTGACAATAGTAACGTGGAAGACTGGCCAAACATTATTGGCAGAAGTAGAATATAAAGAATTAAAACAAAGGTTCTACAAGATGGTGTGTCTATTGTTCATCAAAGGGACACTCATGAATCGTGAACATTTTGAATCATAATTTGCATATTATATATCAAGCGTGAATACGAATCTTGAGATGAGAGGTTGTTCTCTATAAGGTAAAGCCTTGTAAACAAATGGATATCCCTTTAAAGAGTAAATATTTAGGGCCATTGTATACTTGTGTTGCATTGTTCAAGTCACGCCATCAAAGATTCCATTTGGTTGTATCTACTCAAAATGATGATGACTAACTTAATCAAAAAGACTGTAAGCGAGACGATTGATGATTGAAAATGCTTCATTTATTTAATGACCTATTCAGTTTCCATGGTAATCTAAGAGGTTTCAAACATTGTAATCCACAAATGGCAGGTCATTATTTGAAGCCATTAAGGAAAGGTGATCTTTCACTCTTCGCTGTAAAATACCATAAGACTTCTACATATACGATATTTAATTTGTCAGCAAGCAAAATCAATCAGCAGCTAACGCACTATCAAAGTTTATCAATAGCGAATATTGTGTAGCGTTGAGCTTCATTAGACAACACACATCTATTAACAACAGATACCCTTCTGTGCAGCCTTTAGTTTCTTCGGTGTAACACTGTTTTTTGATTTAAAATAGGCTGTAATATTCTCAAAAATCACTGCAATTTCCAAAATCGCACTTTGTGTTGTAGAGGCATCTTGCATGAATCCTACACATTTGAATTGTACTATGGGAAATAGCTTGTGATATTTTTACACCTTTTAAAGAACAGTTATCCCATACTCTCAAAGTTGATGTAGTTTTTTGAATAATGAATGCTTAAACCTTCTCACACCGGAAAATGTTCCTGGCCCCTTCCTTTTCTTACTTTTGGAACGCATCTGTTAAGTTTAATAACACCCAATGGATGAAACAGCTCCAGTAATTGAATGCGAAGGCGCTTTTGACAGCCCACTGCCCTTTTTTTTTTCTTTAGCCGATCATATGCTACACGATTTCATATTGATATTAAAGCTAGGTTTACCAATGAATGCACAATTTCTACCGATATCCATGTCGGTCTGACTCTCATTTTACTATATTACTTCTGGGGTCAAAATGGTAGCTTTTTGAATTGAGACCAACAAAACAACTTGTTTTTTTAGTGAAAGTTCCTTTTTTATTGGATAAGATACTTTTTATGCTTGCTTGTCTCAGAGTCAATCTAGCTATGGATAACGGCCATTAATAATTTAACAGAGGTGACTTCTAATCTTTCTAAAGCTTAAAATACTCAACTTTGTGATCTGATGGTCACCGAAATCATACTTCTTGTAAAATGCTTACGTAATGTTTATAATGAGCTGCAAAGTGTAAATGTAATTTTGATAATTTGAAATGAAAACCTTATTTGCTTTAAAAACCGCATAGTTTTGAGAGTTTATCCATTCCAAAGAATACACCTACTATGCTGTTGATCGCCTCTTTATTGGTAACATTTTATCAAGACAAATCTTGCCGACGCCAAGTGGCTATTAATATCTGTTACAGTGTAACACTAACTCTTGTTTCGTAAATTCTGATTAATTATGCCGTAAAGATATGGATATGGACTTTTGCATAAGGCTTCTTTACTTCATAGTTACCTTATCTGTGTAATACTTGATAATGCAGATACGATGTTTGGAAATTGTAACACGTCTGCATAAACGCGCCGTTTTGCATACGTGTTGATGCATATAGTGATAAGCGCCATATTTGACTATATGAAACAATTCGTGTAAGCATACTATTGCATTTGATGTAATTTATACAAATCGATCCTATTCTCCAAACAAATCATTTATTTTTTCTTGAGAGAAATACGTATTGTATATGGATAATGCCATAATCATGCCTTTAATAGACACTCTAGTTTCATTATCTTACAAGTGTAACACAATGTATATTCTGTAATTGGAAAGCTAAGCTGCAGTCTACAATCAATGATCAACAAAGATAGTCAAAGAATATTATTTATAGAGATGTAGATGCCAATCTTGATAAACATCATCTAAAAGGGGGAATTAGAAAGTCCCCCCTCTCCTTGGGTGTCAACTCAGCAGCTTTGAGCACATTAAAAAAAGAAGGCTCTCAGACCACTTTAAAATCCCTCTTTTGTCTTTTTTTTTTAACCATGTCAGAAAGCTCTCTTGGAGTTCAAAATTAGTCACGCCATGGCATTTCAATGTTTTCCGGCATTGTCAATGTAAAGATTTCCCCAATAAGTTATATTGTTCATACATATTGTTCTCTCAAACCAACTATAAAATGACAATCCTGTCAACCGTATCTCTGTTTCCATAAACTGTTTCCTTAAGCCTTGCTTTTTTAGATCAATGGATGGTGTAATTTTCATATGAAGCACGCTAAAGACACGTTAGAAACTTCTTTTATTGGGTATACAATTATCATTAAATAAGTGGTACAAGAAATAACATAGCAACAGCCTCAGCTTCTTTCCTGTTGATGACTAGCAGAAGAAAACAATTCATTCAAGTGATGGTGATATCGTTTACATCTATGCAATACAATAGCCTTATATTCTTTCTCTTGTTGAAGCATCATGGATAAAAGTGAGATAGATTTTCCTTTTTCATGTTGTTGAGGTCTAAACAGTGACTCCTCGGGTATATTCATCGCTTCTTCTTCTTCTTCTTCATCATCATCATCATCATCATCATCCATATAAAACTTACTACTAGAAGTACTGGTTGTACTGGCTGTACTGACTGTACTAGAAGCATATGTCTTTTTTTGTTGATTAACAGACCAAAACCTCCAGGAGAGATTGTTTATTCGAAAAGAGTATTGATTAGGTGCGTGACTGTTTGATACTATTGCCCTGTTAGTGTGAGTTGTGTCGTTGGATAAACGCATACTTTACATAAAGTAGTCAATGGATCCATGGCAAGAATATATAAAAAAAAAGAGAGAAAGAAAGACAAGAAAAAGAGTTTGGTCCTATTATTTATGTATCACCAAAATAAGTAGCCGAGTATCACTTTTTATAGAATCTAGAATTTGTCTATTTTCTATCAAAGACAGACTAACGAATAGATAACAATCCTTCCCCTTTTTATGTATATTCTCTATCGATCGTAGATAAACCAAATTTCCCCAATAACAATGGCTGACGCACTTGCTGCTAGCAGGGGTAATATAATCAAGTTCCATTTTAAGAATTGAAAGTAGCCTAATAGATATATGCCTTTTGTTTTTAAGATGTGATCGAACCTAAAAAAGATGACAATCAATTACCAAGTTTTTTTTTTATTTTTATTTTTATGAATGATGAACTTACATGATGCCAGCTAAACTGCCCACGAGAGTTAAACAGGCGCCCAAGTTGCTCCCAACAATGAGCCCCAACAGAAACCCTTGCATGACTGCATCGGAAGATACATGTATGGTGAAATTGGGATGCTGTATGATCTGAGTAAATAAAATGGTCATTGGCTACATAGGTTTTATGAGTAAAACAATGTTATTTTTTTTCTCTTTTTTCTTTGTCCTCACCAAGTTATTTAATAGTTGACATGCCAATATCGAAACAAATGTCATGCCCAAAACCGCTGTGGCATAATTCTTTGCAAACACAGCCATTGCCGTAGCAAAGATCCCAACCCAGCCACGTTCAGCCAACGCCTCGATTAACATAAACATTCCCAAACTGAACGGCAAGATAGACCAAGGCATACGGAGTGACACTGCCCTAATGGTAGGAAGCCGTCGACTAGACCAATTTAGAAATCGTTTTAGTTTTTTCTGTTGTTTGAATCTAGACTCTGTCTCGTCTTTTGGATCAAGGGTGCCGGAAGAGATTGTATCTAACTCAATAGGCTCGACCGAAACATCCGATCGGGCCTGGCGCTGCTTGACACGCAGTAATACACGCATGGAGATACCGAGATCATGCTTTATATCCCTTATCAGCATGACAATAGCAAAGGGTAGTGTCACCATCCAGACGGGTACACTTGCGAATGATGTGGCCACCAGCGTAACAAGACAACATCCTAAAAGAACGAGTCCAAAGATAGCGCCTTGTCCATCAATCAGTACACTCTTGGGATCAGCATCAGGCGGTTGAATGTGTCTAGGTAGATATTTCTCTGAGTGAAATACGATGCGTAAGACCAAGTAGGCCATCAGTAACGTGACAATTGTGGGTAGAAGCATCCAGGCAGAGTAAGTGATGAAACTGATATTGTATGCTTCCGATACAATTACATTTGTTGGATTGCCAATATAGAGTGCCATAGAGGCTATATTAGCTGTAGTGAACTCGCTTACCAGAAAGGCAGTAGGCTGTATACCAGTGACTTTGGTAAAATAAGATAAGAACACAGTGCCTGTCAGGATGACTACATCATTGCTCGTCAGCCCACTCATGAGACTGGTCAAGATAAAAAAGAGGGTAAAGGCAAGTAATCCTCGGTTACCAGCTTTCCGAGATACCCAAAATGCACAAAATTGAAACACACCTGTCATATCTAGTGAAATACAAATGTACGCCTACGAATAAACTGATGAATTCTCCCCCCTTTTTTTTAATTTGTGTCTTACAAGCGAGTAAAATAGAATAAGGATCGACCATGGTTGTATACCGAGTGTACCCAAAAATCCTTTTCTGACAACATCAAAATTGATAGCACGGCATATCAACAAGATAAGAACGCCCAATGGAGGCGCAGTGGACAGGTTAAAATAGAGTTTTATCTTTTTAATTCTAATAGTAACCGGCTTGATTACCAATAGAACTACCAGTAAGAAAATAGCAATAGTAACATAAGAGTAGGTTGTCAAAGAACTATCGGGCATTGCAATGACATTTGAACGAGAGAAATCTGCTTTTTTGTCTTGAACTTTTGCAACTTTTTATTGCTATTGCTATTGAAACTCAGTACCCTTCTGTGTGGTTGGATGACCTCATACACACATAGGTAGACAATACATAAAGAAATGAATAAAGAAATAAAGAGAAAGAAAGAAAGAAAGAAAGAAAGAGAGAAAGAGAGAGAGAGAGATACAAGTCTTATCATAAGCTTTCCTTCACTTATTGATGACTTTACAAAAAAACGAAAATAGCAGAAAGAAGGAATTTTAAGGCATAAACTCAGTCTCTTTCCTAAACGTATTTTCTTTTTCTCTTTTTTTTGCAAGAGATAATAATAATAATAATAATAATAATAATAATAAAATGTGGTTAAGCGATAGTCAAAGTAAGTTTTATGAGAATGAAATGAGATGTTGATACTCAAGTGTGAATTAGAGATTGGTGTTGGATTAACTGCATTTGGCGTATTTTTTATGATGATGGGAGTCATATTGTTATTTGATGCAGGGCTGATGGCTATTGGCAATGTAAGATGATTGAACTCACAAATCTAAGCATACCAACATTTTACTAGGTCTTGTTCTTGAGCGGCATCACGGCTATTATCGGATTAAAGAACACGTTTACATTTTTCGGTCGAAAAGAGAAATTAAAAGGAACGATTTGTTTTCTGGGAGGCATATTTCTTGTATTGAGCAAGTATCCATTCTTTGGCTTTATTGTAGAGATATTTGGATTCCTTAATCTATTTGGGTAAAGATCATATGAAAAAAAAAAGATTGGCGTAATGACTTTTTGTCCTAGTGATTTCTTCCCTGTTGTCTTTGGATTCTTGAAACGTTTACCAATCATTGGAAATATATTGTCTCACCCAATGATCTCAAGAGTAAATAATAACACAAATTATATGAAATGCGTCTAATTGTTTACATAGATTGTTCCTAGAGAGAGTCGAACTCGCGTGTAAATAGAAAATAAAGTAGCTTTCAGCCTATTAGTTAAAAGAAAACGTGGTCCATTTCAATAAATATTGTGCAATATATAAAAGGTCCGAATTTTGCATTGAATGACAAAGAAAAAAAAAATAACAAAACAAGGGACCTCAAACACTTTCTCCTTTTTTTTTCCGTTTCCCAATATTTTTTATATACATTGATATATCCTTTCTTTTCTTTTCTTTTGTCATGGAGGAGAGTAGCTTATTAGCTTGGATTAATCTACATTATGAAATAAGCCAACTAGAAGAATTTAGACGTGTACAGACGCTTATTTTATTTTTACAACAATTATTTCAAATACCATTAAAGAGTGATACGATACCAGATATATTAAAAGAGTTGAAAGATGAATTGCCTATACCCATGAATACAGATATCACAGAAGATGACCTTATTCGATTACTAGAATATATACAACAACAATATCAAGCTTATACCATTAAAAAGCATCTATCAAATAAAGAACTCACGTTTAGTGAATATGTAAGATTTCAATTTATACTTTTTTGTATATAATCCTTTAATATATACTTTTTAAATAGACCCAATCATTCACACCGCAGCATGTAAATGACATTAAAAATGTATTTCTATCATGGTTAAATAGTGTATTATCAGACTACATTCAGCTCATTCAACTAGAATGGTCAAGTGGATTTTATTTACTTTGCTGTATTCATTATCATCATCCATCTTTAGTACCTAACCTACATGAATATATCTCATTGGATGATGCCTCTCTTTTCAACACTGCCACTCAATTACTCTACACCACTTTCAATATACCCTCCATCATCATCGATCACACAAGTGAATTGAACATACTCTCTTATTACATAGAGCTATGTTTACCCGTATTCACTATACCATCTCATGAATCAATAGATCAACGTCATCAAGATATCGAACGTTTCAAATCTATCTTGAATCAAAAGAAAACAACGACAACTGCTACTTACTCTTACCAGCAATTACGTATAACCAAGACAACCAAATATACTTCTCAACATGATGATATTATACCTTCACCTGAACTAGATACACTTGATCAACATATCAATTCAGTCACCGAAAAAATGAACAGCCTTCTGCATAGATTAATGCTCATCATACCAACACGTTCTTGCCACAACTATTCTAATATATCCAACTCTATCACTTCAGAGTCTGTTGAATTCTTCTTGACAGATGATAACACTTCAACCACCAGAAGCACAAGTAGCATCATCCACTCAGACAATGAAATCATCCGTCTGCTACATCCTCTCCAAGCAGCTGAAGAAGACTATTCGGCATACGATCGTAACTTTAAATCGCTACAAGCCGAATTCCAAACACTGTCTGATGGCGACTATCATCTCCTACAGCTCGCATTTGATCAACTTGACCCACAGTGGCACACGCATCCGTTTGTCGTACAAAGAAAAACACAACTCCATCAACACTACACTTCACTTGCCCAAGAGTTTGAAAAGTCAGATTCTACTCTAGCTCACTTTCGGCGAGGGTTTGCCTTTGCCAGGATGTGCAACTCCATCCGTCAAGAATTGGATTTTGTTCAAAACAAGATGGTCAAGTCTATCACATCATTTCATGATATTCACGAGCTCGAACTTGCGATGGACAAGACGACGGATATGATAAACACATTAAAATTTAATTTCAGCGATTTATTAAACCAGCAACCGCCAAACCCGTCCTGTGAAGAATCGGCCGGCCTCGTCTGCACAACTTTGGACAGATACGATCCTGCTTACCTTCAAAAGTACCAGTCCGTTGAATCCAAGAATCAGCTGGTCAAGTCCTGGGTGGACGAAGTACGTGTGTGGTTTACGGAAGCGGAGCGAATTCGTCAGTGGATTGAAATTCGGGTGGAACAAATTAAAGGTACCACCTTACCAGATCCACTCAGCGCCATCAACATCTCGCGTGACCAGGTCGAGGCGTTGAATGCTTCTCATTCCTTGCTTGAAAAGGAAATCGAAGCCTTTGATAAGGAGGATATGGCCCGTCTGAGATCACACGTCAAGTCGCTGACAGGGACTAACAAGGACCTTAGTCCGGCTGATACGACCACAATTGAGATCACCTTGGCAACGCTCATGTCCTTGGATAAACTGATGCACATGCTACGAAGAAAGAGCTATGATCTTCAAGTTCTCACACAGCGCGTCATTTGGGAGGAAGAGCTTGAAAAGGCTACCGCCTGGTTACAGGCAACCGAGCAGGAATTGGATGACTTTTTATCCAATAACGCAAGATGGGCACCTTCTGAAGAAGAAGAAGACGAAGACAGAGAGAGTACACCCGCCAGAAAGCGAGAGAAACTGATGGCAAGAGAAAAGCAAAAGGAAACGGTCATTCAGCAATTACTCACACTGGAACGCAAAGTATCCGAGTTTGATCAAGGTCAATTCAACAAGACGGTGGATAGCTTTCAAGATTTGGACAACACTTCCACAACCGAACTACCTGATCATTTAGAGTCAAGACAGAAAGCATGTGAGCAACAGTTTGAGGATTTGATGAAGCGTATGGCCTTTGCGCGTCATGTGGTCGAGCAACGATTGAACGTGATGGATTTTTTGTACCAGGCTGAACTCGTAGCCGATGATACTGCCATGCTCGCCTTGGACATCAAAGATGCTGAAAGTAAGGCTCATCCCGGCGATAATGATCGAGAGATGACGGCTCGTGTACAGAGTATGCATGAGCGCACCATTCAGCTTGTCACAGCCACAGCAAGTCGAATTCCTTACCCTTCTCACGCGCTTGACATCGACAAGGAATCCAATGCAGAAGCCAACGAGAAGATCAATCAAGTCATCAATGAAAAGAGGAATCAGCTTCTCTTGCTCAGCGACGAACTTGATCAGCGCCTGAATGCGTTTCGCAATATCCTTCAATTGCACCGTAAGGCCAAGGAGCATCTGGATGATGCCACGCGTCTCTGTGATTGGGCCAATGAACGCATTCAAGCGGTCAAGAAGGCCAAGATCAGTATTCAGCAAGACTTGGTCACGATTGACGATCTACAGCGACTCGAGAGAGACTGCCAGGCGATGATCAGCAAGCTCAAAAACGGCAAAGAAAATGAAGTGGTCGACCTCTTGACACGCATTCCCTCACTACTCGAAACATCTCAGAAATTGAACATCACGTCCATCGACAGTGACAGTCTAAATGAGGTCTCACAGCAGCTGGAAGAGACGTTTGATCGTCTGCAACAGGTCCTTGATGAGCATGTGCTTGAGTTGGAGGCGCTCAGAAAAAAATTGGAGGAAGGTAACACTTATTTTGAAACCGCTCGATCTTTAAAGACGTTCGTGAGCGAGACGCGTCTTTCCTTGCCTGCTCTGAAGCAGACATGTGGGTTTATGACCGGTCAGTCTGAGGAACAGGATAGACAGCGATTAAACATGCTGCAACACACCTTGGCGACGATTGAGCATGATTACAACAGCCGACAGACGCAATTCGATCAACTCTGTTCTCATTTCAAGCACATGAAACCGTCCAAACAAGAGGACGCAGAGGAAACCCGCAAGATACAGGATTCTGTTGAGCAGGAATGGGATGCGCTCGGTAAGGATATTCAGGACCTCAAACAGTTCACAGAGACCGTCGGTCAATGGTACGAGCGTCAGCGTCGACTCAGTATAGTCAATGACACCTTCTTGGATATTCTTCATGATGAAATCGGCCGTTTGACCCAATCTGATAAGAACAGTGCTGAGCTTGATGCCGTACAGCAAAGGATAGATCAAGCAACCGAGATGTTGAATGAGATTGGTAAAAGCATTGACGAAGCACAAGACAGTGAAAAACAGGATCCACTTCAGATTGCCAATTACTCCTGTGCCAAGGACCGATACAATCTACTTGTCAGCAAGCTCCAGACAGCCAAAGCCAATATGGCTGCGCTCCGATCCAATGCACATACCTCACTGGCCTTTCAATCCTTCTTGAGAGACGCAAACAAACTGATGGACACTATTCAACTTCAAAAGGAACAGGTCAACCGCCGTATGACTGTGGTCGGACAGGCTCGATTCAGAGAATCAGCCGAGTCTGTTGGTGGCCTGGAGTCTCTGGTCAACAACATCCTTCAATCTGTTCGAACTGCAGAATCAGACTATGCTGGCCCGCTTCAAGCTCAAGTCAAGTCTCTGCTCGAAAAGGTCAAGCAGTTTGAACCCAATTCAGCTGAACGACAGACAGCCCAAGAGACGTTGCGCAGTATCCATGAAAACATGAATCAACTCAAGGATGTGATTGCTAGCGAAAGGAAGCAAGCAATCTTCATACAAAAGGTGCAGACCCATGCCAAAGGAGCTCGAGATTTACAAGTCTGGATTGATCAGTGTTCTAGCGCAATTGCTCAATTGCCGACTGATGTCTGCATAGTTGATGAGCAGGATCTCTTGTTTGACCTGGAACACTATCAGCAAAAGATTATCCAGTTTGAACCTACGATTCAAGCCTTCCAGGCAATGCCTTCCAAAATATGGAAGCATGTGAACGGTGATCCTGTTGACCTGTGCGCGATCAGCTTAGATCGAGATCAAGTCAAGGACGTGATTGACCAGCGTGAAGCAAAAATTTTGAAAGCGTGGCAAGACTTGAAAGATCAGCATGCCAAGGCAAGAAGTTCGGTTGATTTCTCAAAGCGTGGTGTAGAGGCAGCACGCAAGGTCAAGGCAGTGCTCATGCAGATTGGTGATCTCAAGGAACGCGTCAGTGCCGTCCGTATCTGTAAGCCAAAGGAGAATGAACAAGATAGTGATGATCTACAAAATGTACTTCAATGCAGTCTAACGGATATACCAACTGAGCATCGACTTGCTTCTGCAAAGGCTGAACTTGGTATTCTCGATCGTGATATCGAAGCACAGCTGCTGCCGGCGATTAAGCAGCTGGACCTTATGTTGAATGCCACATTCAATAACAGTCAAGATGATATGTTTAGTGACCAACGTCAAGAGATCTCAAGTGCTGTACGCGGCTTGTTGGATCTTGTCAAGTGCAAACGACGTGCCATCAATGAGGCTGAAAGAATGCAGGAGTTTTTGACCGTCATGGAGGAAGTTGAAGTGCTATTGCTGGCTCTAGCCGAAGTCGTCGCTCGTGCCTCCCCTGATAATGCAAGAATGAATGAAGACGGAACTTATTTGCGCACAGATCTCCAAGCACTTCTTATCGATTTGGATACTCGATATGGCTATTATGAACCCAAGATTATTGAACTTATGGATGAACTAAGAGATGTATCTGAACATTTACTGGGTGACCGTCGTGTGGTAAGCTGTATCAAGCAATTCACGAACAAATGGGCTCAATTGCAATCTGAAGCAGCTGCCAGAAAGCAAGAGTTGACATCACTGATTGGTCCCTTAATCGACACCAATTTCGACTTTATTAAAGCAACAGAGGGTATGCTCCTTGCACGCGGACGAAGGGCTGCTGCTACCTCAGGTACGTTGAGTAAACGCAGCTCGGCACCTGTACTCGCGCCTCAACCTAAGCCCACACAAACGATGCCACGATACATGACTGGATTAAACCGTAAGCCGACGAGAGCATCCAATAACGACGGCAGCGTTTCGCCTACAGCAAGACGAGTGGCAGCAAGGCAAACGGCAGCTCAACAACAGCGCGTGCGCGCGACAAACAAAACGCCAGAGGCGTATGTGGCTGATCCCAAGAACGATCTGGATGTTGCAGTTGGTAACATCGTAAACGACTCTCCTTACAAGATCAAGATCAAGATGGTCCCTGGCGAAGTGGGAAAATATTGGTTTGGAGAAGTGAACCCAAAGCTGGCATACTGTCGTATCCTGAGAAGCCGCATGGTCATGGTTCGTGTCGGTGGTGGATGGGTCGAGCTGTCTCAGTTCTTAAGAGACCATGCTTTATTGGAGAGTGGCACTTTTGTGACACCTGACAAGACAACCTATCGCGCTTCATTGCCACCCCCTGCTTCTCCACGTGAAGGAGTCCAAGAAGGGTTCCTAAATACGGTTGTTGGAAGGAATACACCGGTCGCAAATAATCGTCGAAGTCTTCATGGTGGCGTTGGTGTTCACAACAACATCATTGCATTACGTGGTCAAGCAGGTGGACCTCCTCAGCTGAAAGAGTCTCGATCAACACCTTATTATCGTGGCATGTCTCCTATACCAACTACTTATGGTATAAAGTCTGGTAACAAGTTCGTAGTCACTGTAGATGATAAGGGTAACCAAGTGGAAGTAAAGATGACAAAGGCTAAGAATCATGATGCCAAATTCATTACACCTAGACGCATCAATATATAAATGTATTCATATATATAAATATGCCAACAATTCTGTAAATATATATATATATATCTTATCCATGCACTGTATATTTTATCACTATGACCCATAAGAAATAAATATCTTTATATGTCAAATAAATAGCTTATAGTTTATTGATACCAAAGCTTTGTTGCTAAACATTTAATAAAAAAAAAGGGGGATATGAAATGCATTAAGCATGAGTCTTTACACAGATAACATAAAAAAGCATATAATAAATATTAATAACAATAAATAAAAGAAGATAAAAAAGTATCACGTATATCACACTATACAGAATCATTTGAGTTGTCTTCTTGTCCTTCTTCAAGATGCTGTTGCTCTTGTTGCTTTTCAACAATACTTTTTTCTAACACATCACAGTAGTTTTGGTACTTTATAATTTCATGCAGCATATATTGTGCCTTGGCTTCCCAATTTGCCAGCACTTTAGTATGATTTTGTGTCTTTGGAGGAAACTATAAGTTATAAGTTAAACACATTATCAAACAAACAATTCTATTCCCCCCTTACTTTAATGAGCATTTTGTCCTTAAGTTCTCTATGTTCGTTAATCTCTTTGTTTAATTGATTCAGATACTTCTGCAGGTTTTCATATTGAGCCACTTCATCTAATGTGCTTGATATCATACTAGGGGCAGGTGGCACCCACGTGGAAACATGAACAGTATCAGGGTGATGAATAAACGTGCCTGTGATTTTGCCTTTACTTTGAACCGACTCCTCATCCACCCTGACATCATCCAGACAGCTCCCCCAGCCGTATTCTATATTTCCTATGCCTCCTTGTAAGGGTTCCTTACTCTCCCTTGCTGCCCAATAATTGCACGTTGCCACCCATTCCAAGATTTGTTCCTGAGATCCAGTCTGGAACAAAAATACTCCACCATTAGGTTCTTGAATAGCAAACACATGCGGCCTCTGTCGATTATAGCCTGGTGGTGGAAGTGAATTAGACAATGTGTGGTTCAAACAGATGGATCCAAGTGGTTGAGTATAGGACTACACATAATTATAAATCAGCTTCGGCTTTAATTCATAAAATACTAATCTTACCGAGAATCTGCTATCTAAAGCTCCGGTGGATGATGAAGTAGATGTTGATGGTTTAGGTGCTAAACTATATGAACTTGGACTCTGTCTAGTGAGTGAATCTGAGAGATTTGCAAAACTTGCGCTACTTGATCGTATCAAAATGGATGAAGAGACCAAGTCGTTGTTATAATCTCCAGTAAATCCATACATTTTTAATCGACCATGTCCTACGATCAATAGACATTCGCGCCACTCACGGTGTCTGGCCTTTTGATTAGCGCTTTCCAAGAGATGTTTGCGCATAACGATGCCTTCCTTATAATAAGGTGGTCTATCTGAGAACAGATTGACACTATCAGGGAAATGAAGTAGATTTCCAGGAGGTGTTAGCGGGTTGCTGCTGACGCTGCTTTTAGGTGTTGGGGGTAAGAACTGACCGCCAGAAGAATTAGCCGAGTTGACAGATGAGAATGAATCTCTTCGGTGTGATCGTAGAGTTGCATACGGTGAACGTGATCGATGTGCTGAACTGGTACTTTTACGTGGCTATAAATTAAAAAGTTGGGCACTTTAGCAAAGTTGTTTCACCTAAATGCCCTCGTGTCTTGATCTACTTACAATTGGGTCTTCATGAAGTATCATGCTTTCACGACCAGAGTTTTTATTCATCATCATGTTGATATTTCTCTTAAAATCATTCATTCGTTTACTACCCATGATGCTTAGGCGCTTTGTGCTGGCTGTCAATTCTTGAAGCGGGTTAAGCAGATCATTATTGATCGGTTGCTGAGATAAAGGATGCAGGATTTGGTGATGCTTGACAGATATATATAAATCCTATAAATAGTTTTGAGTGACATTATGCTCTTTTTTGTTAATAAACGTACTTTTAGGTAAGACTCGATGTGTGCCTCCCACGTTGGTGTAAACGATTGATTTTTGTTTGCCGGTTGATCTTTGATCGTGGTCATTGTATTCTTTATGAAAGCTTGGCGCGTCATTCTCGTATAATTTCCTTGTGCCACATGGAGATCTGTATTTAGTAACAAAAGAGAATATACGACAGCATAGACGGTATCTATGAAAGAGGGTTAACAGTGCCCTTGTTGTCATAACAACAGTTACCTGAGTTTCGAAATATAGTTCTTGGATTACATTCCCAGTATCTCTTTGCAAAGGCTTCCAAGATTCGATCAATTTGTTGAGCTTCAGCACGAAAATAGAGCTTTGAACACAGCTTTCTGATATGACAAAATGTGTTATTTGGCTGCGATTGACGTTTTTTATTTTTATTTTTATACCTGAATGAACTATCCAGTCTCATCATTTTGAAATCAAAGTTCGACATGTATTCCTTCAAGGCACTTGCATTCAAGGATTTACTAACAAAAAAAGGAAGGCTCGTTTAGCGACTGTATAACGTAATACAAATGGAAAGGAACAAGGTTACCTTTGGCCCAGCCATTCTGCAATTTTTTCCCGTTGCACAAAGGACTCATCTTCATGCCAGAGTTTTTTTGCGCACTCTTTTGCTTCATCGTCCTCAACGATCATAATCTCTGGTAGATTGCTTTCAATCAAAGCAGGCAATGCTTGTGCACTTTTTCTCTTCCAATTGATCATTGATTCTGCAATGTCTTCTGGTGGCGGCTCTATCTTTTCTTCCTCAGCCATGATGCTCAACATCAGTCCCCCAGCACTACCAAAGTGCCCACCACTTAATCGCTTTGATAACCTTGCTGCGGTTTTCTCTTTCTTCAACTCCTCCAATGCATCAACAAATACTTGACATCCTTCATCATCTTCATCATCGTCATCATCTTCTCCTTCTGTTGTTGTTACTGTCTCGTTGTCTTCGATTTCATCTGGCATTCGCATCTTTGTTAGTTGTTCAGAGTTATCTTTCTCCTCAACTGGCACACTTAAAAGAGTATCATCTACTGACTCTGTTCCAAATGTACTGTAGATAGAGCATGAACCTGATGATTTTCTATTATCTGTAGAAGGTGCTGGATAAGGCTGATAGATGGGTTGATAGGGCTCTTTCTTTGAAGTTTCGTCTAATTTTTTATGATGGTCAATTGATTTACTTCGTCTTGTTCTAAATAAGAGTTTTCCAAATCCTTTCTTTATAAACACTGTAAATAAGCTTTGTACATATTTCTGCACGAACTAACCTTTTTTATAATAGAGTCGTCCAATAAAACATCGTTCGATTTTTTTGAGTCCACAACCTTTCTTTTTATCTTTTGTGTTTGTATCAGAGGTAATGTAAGTGAGGCAGAAGCAGAAGGGATGACTTCACGTTGTTGGTTATGACTGGTGTTGACCGTGTTAGGCTTTAGCCTTGACAATAATTTACTGTTACTATTGCCCCATAAAGTATTTGTACCGTCTGATTTAGATACATGAGGCGTATTGGTAGTAATCGTAAGGGATCTTCTTCTATTACCCATGTGCGTTAAGCAAAGGAAAGAGAAAGAGTAGAAAGGAGGGGGAAGAGAAAAGAAAAAGAAAATATACAAGATAAAATTTGAATGGTTGTACAAGCAAATGGTCTGAGGTTAGATATCGTCTTTAGTTAGTGAACTTTCTTCTCCTTTTTTTTTTTTTTTTTTCTATCATTACCCAAACTTAGGCCTTTATTTATTATTTCTTTTTATTTCTCTTTCACTCCCTTTTGATAACGTGTCTTCTCCCAGCGTAAAACAATAATGAAAAGGCTGATCACTGTACAACAATGAATTATGTTTTTCCTTATTAAGCAACTTCGTGTCTTTTATTGTGGACCACACATTTCGCTGTTTCCCATTGTTTTGATATTAAAAAAAAAATACAATCAATATTGATAGATCCATGAAATTCACTATTTCCGCCCCACCACCCTTGTAATTATCAAAGCATATGTTGTTGTAGTGTAAAATCGTAAAGATCATCTAAAGTCGCTTTGGATGTGAAGGTAAGCATGTCTTCCTTTACGAAAAATACACCAAGAATCCAATTAATAGAGAGTAATTAGATTTTATCATGCACTAACAAGGTGTTTGTCTCTCAAATACTGTTCGAGATGGATTAAGGGGCTAAGATCTACTGAACAAGTCAGTACAAGGGCAAATATAATATGTGCTAAGCTATATAAACTAGTGATATTTCATTTCATTTTAAAGTCATGACATGTTCCTAAAGTACCGTATCATTATTATCCTTATAAAAAAGAGAAATTATACAAACCAGGCTCATGACTCACAGATAATGGACGGAATGAGGACTATTGGGCTCTTTCTCTCTTTCTCTCTCTGCCAAGGAACACGATGAACTACTATGATGAGTATTATAGAAACACAACACTAGATGATAAGTAAATAATACAAGCAAATAAGATAGCATCTGGCTTCTTTGGCTACAGCTCGCTGAGCTACAAGGATAATGCTCTTTCATGCATCATTATTGAAAAGTGTCTTATGGCAAATGTATATCTTTTTTTTATCGAATGTAATGAAGAAAAGCAAGGCCGTTGTATGTAGTATTAAGTCAGCAAACGAACCTACCGCTTATGGCATAATCCTCAAGAGAATTGAAGATGAATTATTCCGCGATGACTTTTGAGCATGGCAATAAATGCATTCATTGTATTTAAGGCTGAGAAAGGTAACAAACTCGCAAGATATGTGTATTAATATGAAAGGAGCGATTGATAATTTTTGTTACTATAAATAATAGCTTCATTTCAATCAAGACCCGTTCTTGCAAGTTAGACATATGGATCCAGTATCCCGAAGCTGCTTATTAAGATACACACATGGAATCTTTTAGACAGGAGTTAGCTTTTATAAATTGATCTAAACTACAGGCATCATCTTTCCGAGAAGTAGCATAGTGGCAATCGTCCCAAACGAAAACTAGTAGCACAAACCCGAAAAATACCGTGCTTTTCATTATCTCCTTTTTATGATAACTATGGTTTCCGATCCCATCTCTTGTTTTTCTCTTCTTTTTAAGAACAAGCTCTTTCCCACAGTACATAGGCTGATCAATGTACAACAGCAGTATGGAATATTTCTGTTTTAGCAATTTTCATTTCTTTATTGTGACAAAGGTAAACCACACATCTCACAGCTTTCATTACTTGATGGATTCATAAAGGTACAGTGTCTGCATGAGATTTCAGAAGGTGCGTTGGTTGATGTCTTTGCTGCAGCTGTTGTATGTTTGCCTAACAAGCAAATCCTAAGTATTCTTGTATTGTTTTTCTGTAATGTCTACTTACCCGTTTCCTTTAACAATAATTCAAGTGTCTTCCATCCATTCAGTTCTCTTAATCTCTTCACGTCACCATTTGGTTGAGTCACTATTTGACAGAGCTCTTTAAACTCTTCAGGATTCAATATATCAGCAGACTGAATAAAGCATAGCAGGTGGAAATCCGCCAAGACATTTTTGAGTTGATCGTCGTTTTGTGCTGAATTTATTGTTTTAGCTAATTCGCCCATACTCTGATGTACCAGACCTTCTCTGTTTTCCACGGGAAAAGTTGAGACTGGGTTAAACATAGGTGATGGGTTATGCGGGAAACCATGGGTAACCTAGAAAAACAGATTAGATCATATAGTTTTCCTGATGATCCATTGCTTACATTCACCAACAGATACTCCACAGGGAACGTTGGCTTGGCTGACTGCTTGACAACCACATTGTATTCATTCTTAAATTTATAAAATACTTCAGGCACATATCGTTCATGCGGAATACTGTCTTTCACACGCATCACTGATGGGTTTCTACTGGGTTCAACAATTTCGGCTTCCTGAAGTGCTGCCAAAGTGTCTGACACTTGATACGCATTGACATCAATATTACCCTCTGTATCACCAGAAATGACACATGTTACAAATTTGGAGCCAAACTTGCCAGAGATGGAGTGTCTAGAGATATTAGGATGTCTTTTCTGCATTTCAGCAGCAAAAATGCATTCAAGCGATGAAAGGAAATAGGAATTGACATGTCGCTTGGGAATAACTTTACCGGTGCCTGTTCCATCGTCAATTAAATCTGAAAAGACCATACCCACTTTGACTAATCCACATGCCTCTGCTACTTTATTGATCTTTTCCTCTTCTTCCCAAGGCAGGTTTAATTGGATACCGTCCGAGTGGTCCTGTTGTGGTGGTTCGTATATGGCTTCAACAACAGCTTTGATGCCTAGAGGAACATCAAGATAGGGTTCATATCGACCATACAAGTATCCAAAACGTTGAGATCCAGAAGCACGCCAATAGTTCAGGAACGATTCAATAATAGAAGCTGATGAAAATTCAATGTGATCTACCATACGATAGGTCTACATTACATCAATATCTTTTTTCATATCACCACTGCTGCTTAATCTATCATACCTGTTGCTGTAATGTGATAGCACTGGGTTGACACTTGGTACAGATACCCTCTGGCCATGGAGCATGGCCGCCCGAACAAGGCACCTTGACTCTAAAATCCTGTTCTTCCAGTACAGGTACATTCTTGCTCTGTTGTGAGGCTGTAAGTTGACGTAAATAAGCATGGAAGGACATGTGCTTGATCTTATTCTCCTCAAGATAGCTGGCATCATAAGGCTATTTTAAAAATTCATCAATGTTTGCTTGCTTCATCTTTAAAACTTTGCATATACTCACCTCAAGTGGCATACAATAGTCGCACATGGCGTTGTCTCCGTGTCGACAGCTAATAAAATCAATAAGTACAACTTCCGTGTGCTAATAGACATACGTTACAATTTAGGATCCTTCTTACGATGAATAAGCCCTCTTTGCTTCTCTAGAAAATCGTCTACAGGATCTTGCTTGACATGATCTCGAGACATAGGTGATGACGTATCGGTATCTTTGTGGCTATCAGTAGGTTGAGCTTGTTCAGCATAAGAAACGTAAATTATGTCACCGTGTCTAGAGCAATGCAACATTAATATATTTGTATACCTTTTTTTTTTTTTTTTTTTACAAGTTCTTACTTGAGATTAGCAGACTGGATAGTCTTATCAACTAGCTGAGTAAGTGATGCAGCTGTGGCAGGATTAGGATCTTTTCCCATGGATATTATTGAAGGGTCGTTTATGTGTAGTATTTCTGCTATTTTTTGAGCAAGTGTTCCAAATGTTTCGTCATTGTCCACTTGGACTCTGTGCATGCCCTCTTTAGAACGAATACGAAGCAACTTGCGTTGAAAGGTTAGTGTCATTTACTTGAGTTGAATGATTGCTTTTACCATGATTAATTATTTTGTTAAAAAAAAAGTCGGAAAGAAGTATTTATGCGACTATAATAAAAATGACGCGCGTTGTCAATTGCATGTCTCAACCAGCCAATAAAAATGACGTAAACCATCTGCTGTTATGACAACTACGTTGTGCATTGTTCCAGTCTATGCTTTCTAAGGTATGCCATGGCTTCATGTTGTTTTCCTTGCTATGGGCATGTTGTTGATTGTTAAGAAGAGAAGGACAATAAGTAATCAAAAAACAATGGACAATAACGGTGGGAGAAGTGAAAAGAGATGAATCCATTTTGGAGACCCAGTACGAAATGCATTTATGGCTCGAGTGAGTTAGTTTGCATATATCAATTACATATAAAATACGCAGACAAATGTAGAGTATCATTATTTGTATAAATTTATTTTTTATAATGAATGCAGGCATGAAAATAAATATATGTATGTCTAAGTAAATGGGATAAATACACATATGATGTCTAATCACTTTCTGTATCAGGTTCCTTTTCTCCTCCTTCAATGATCCATTTGAGGTGACGAGCACGACGACGTTCTTCTTGTGCTTTAATTTCGTTACGAGTCTTCTTCTTCTTCTTGGAAATCTTGGCCTTCACTTTTTCTTCATCAATCTTGGTCTCATCGTCTACAGCAAACTGTCCTTCTCTTTGAAGTCTACCTCCTTCAATTCTCCAGGTTTCAGGGCATAAAGCAGACACGAATTCATTAGAGTGAGAAATCATGACGACAGCACCTTCCCATTTCTTGATGGCTGTAGCTAATCCACCCAAGGCTTCACGATCCAAAAAGTTGGTAGGTTCATCCAAAACAAGCATATGACAGTTGTTCCACATGGCAGCAGCAATAACCACCTTGACCTTTTGACCTCCAGAAAGAGCACTCATCTTGGTGTACTGAGCAATATCAGGATCAAGACCAATATCAGCAAAGTGCTGACGAATCGTGGGCATCGTCAGCTCACGGTAAAGCAAACCTTCACGAGAGGCTTCCTTGTCATCAAACTGTTGTACCAACTTGTTGAATCCAAGTTCGAGTAATTGCTCACGAGAGAACCAGCTGTTGAACTTGGGAAGCTTGTTCTTCCACTTGATTTCATATTGGAATGTCTTCTTGAGCTTGGTACGACCCAAGAGTGCTTCAATCTGTCTGTCTTCGCCATCCACCTTGATAAACTTTTGCATCTGCTCCTTTTCTTCTTCGCTCCATGCACGGGTTTCCTTTTCGGCTACTTCCTTATCTTCACCAGTAGAGTAACGCCATTGAAGGTAATCAGTAGGTGTCTTTTCGAGATGTTGATTCAAGTGGTGAAAAGCGTGCTGGGCAACGTAACCGATACGAAGGGCAGGGTGACGCCAGACAGTACCAGTTTGAGGTATCATTTCACCTGTTAACAGCTTGATCATGGTTGATTTACCAGCACCATTTGGTCCAATGACGGCCACACGAGAGGAAAGGGAAAGAGAGACAGATGCGTTGTACAGGGAAGGCTGCTTGTTACCGGGATAAGTGTAAGTACAGTCAGTCATCTTCAAGATAGCCTTGGTATTGGAACGGACACCCTGTAAGACAGATGGCTTGGGGAAGGTGAATTCAATTGTAGAAGCGTCCAATGTATAATAGGTACGAGCAGGAGGATAGACTTCGACAAAAGCAGACAGGTTACCATGGTATAGACGAAGCTTCTTGTTGTGGTAGTGAAGAATCTTGGTACAGACATTATCCAAGAATCCAGAGTCGTGAGAAACGATCAAGCAGGTAACTTGACTTTGAGCGTTCAAATAATCCTCCAGCCATTTGATATTGGTAACATCCAAGTGATTGGTAGGTTCATCAAGCAATAAGATATCTGCCTTTGAAAGCATAGCACGGGCTAACTCCAACTTCATCTTCCAACCACCAGACAAACCAGAAACGGGGACATCCAAACGTGCATCATCAAATCCAACTTCACGAAGAGACTTTTCAATATCCTCACGGCTAATATGTTGTAATGTAGTATCAGCAGAAACATAATCTACTACTTTGAGAGATGTATCAGCAGCTTGAGAGTTGTAGTCGACCAAAGCAGTGCGCACTTGATCTTTAGGAGGAAATCCTTCGACTTTGCCGTTGTGAATGGCGTTCAACAGAGTACTCTTACCAGCACCGTTTTCTCCACAAAGACCATAACGCTGACCACGATGTAACTTGAGTCTAGTATGGCTAAGTAAAAGACGAGTACCGTAGGCAAGTGAGAAATCTTCGACATGACAAATCTCTTCACCCTCTTGTTCATCAATAGCGCTATCGTCATTATCCTTATTGCGTTCCTTAAAAAGCTTGTGTACTTGATCAAACACGTTATCGATAACAGTAGGAATATCACTCTTCATAAGGAAAGCCTTGAGATAAGGAGTGAGAACCTTAATCCATTTTTCCTTGGTAAACATTTCTTGACGAGCAAAGTCAGCAACGATGGTACCCAGATAGGAAAGATAAGGACTAAAGAAAGAGTCCAAAAATCCTTGTGCTTTGGTAGCAGCTGACTTGATAGCAGTAGTACCTTCTTCCACTGTGACAAAGGCAGAGACAGCATCTGTCTTTTCGCTATGACCACCAGCAGCGATCAAGGTATCCTTTGCCCTATTGGCCAAAACACGAATTTCAGGGAAGGCAGCAGATTCGGCTTGACGTTCGATACCAGGATAGAGCTGAGGCAAGAACTGAGCAGCAGTACGAGGATCACGAACGAGTTTACAGAGATTATCGGTAATGATGACTGTTTGACGTATGATTGTTGTTGAGCGTTCATTCAATGCACGGGTCAAGAGAGGAACCATGATGGCCAAGGTAGGACCATTTACTTCGGCGACAAATGTGGTTTGAGCCAATTTTTCGATTGTTTCGGGTACACGTGTGGGGTTGCCCATACACAACACAAGGTCCTTCAGATGTTTGTGGATATCAGGGTTTCCACCTACGGCACAAACCTTCGTCATAGCCTTTTCAGCAGCAACAGCAACCTCCTTTTTGGTATCAGACAGACAGTCAGAAACAGCAGGAATAATCTCGGGTAAGCATTCACCAATCTGTTCAGGGGCCTTTTCAGTGAAACGTTCCAACAACTTGAGGGCTCCTATCTTGGTCTGCCACTTCTTGGAGCTGTTAAAGCCCATACCGTCCAAAAGAATAGGAACCAAAACCTTAGTTGCCTCAGGTGGCATCAAGTCAACCAAAGTACGAGAAGCAATTTGAGCAGCTTCTTGCACTACAGTACCCTTATCAGCATAAAGATCAAGAAAGGTGGCCAAGTGTTGAACTAATAAGGGCTCTACTTCATGTCCTAATACTTCTTCCATCGCATTGAAACCAATCAATCCACCTTCCCTCTCTAATCCAGATTTCTTGTTCTTTGTCGAAGCCAAGAGTTGATCCAATATCTTGTACTGCTTAAGCATAATCATGCCCTTAGTTTGAACAGCCTTTGCTAATTCTTGAGCTGCTTGATCAACTTCATTAGATGTTGGTGCTGTGTTGATCTTGTTTAGGAGTTCAGTAACAAGAGCTGCCTGTTCACTAGTTGCAGTAACCATCATCTACTTTGCTCTTGTTTGAAGAAGAAAAAAGAATAAAAAAATAAATGTAAAATATTTTTCTTTATGGCAGAAACAGTCCGCCCGATCACAGTCGTTGGTTGATAAGGGGACCAAAACAGAAAAACCATGTACCATTTAAAATGCTGCAAATCATTATCCAATCAGATTTTAGATCTGTAAAAGTAAGTACTCAAGTTAAAGTAATGAAATGTGGCTTAAGATAAGCGTGCCACATGGCCATTGAAATAAATTCCCTTACTGCTATTTCTTATTCTTTTCTTTTCCTAGTCTCTATGCCATTTGTTACTGCTGCGATAGTCATTTTTATTATAATACCAAGCATACCTTTATTCGCTTATGTTATTGGTCTCTTAGTTCCTGCAAGTCACATTGTTTCAAGGACGAGAACCATTAAAACCACGCCTTCAAGGCTATGGGCTATTCTAACCGACGTATCCAATTATCCAGAATGGCAACCAAAAGTAGAGAAAGTAGATATTCAAAATAGAGAAGAAGATAGAGTGACATTTATCGAATATTCTGTAAAAAAGCGACATACAGTCATCATTCATCATGTACGCAGTTCAGAAAGATGTCTATTACGAGTATTAGAAGAAAATATGAATCATTACAATAAGATACCTACATTCTCTGGGTCATGGACATTTGAGATTACGCCTCAAGAGGATAATGATACACAAGTCTTGTTGAAAATAACAGAACAGGGCGTGATGAAAAAACCGATAGTGAGGTTAATGCATCTGTTGCTCTATGGTTTCCACAGTCGAATTGATCGATTTATGAATGATTTGTCGACCAAAATTGAAAGAGAGAATAAAGATAACGAGCAAGAATCAAGTCAGGAGACTGTGAACTCGATTGATCACGATTGGGATTTAGTGAGTGAAGCGTATCCCAAGTCATTCTGATGATGCCATATCATATGTTCAAGCACAAATAAATCTATTTATTCCCCCCTAAAGCACATTTTCTATAATCAAAGCGCTTCATTTAAGCATCTGTTTTACTTTGTCCTTGTATTCATGCATCAGTCGTTTACTGAATTGTAAATGTCATCATGGCAACCAAATTAAGTAAGTGTCATTCTAGGCGGGAAACAGACCTTTTCTGCAGTTACACTTTTGCTGCCAGGTACTATAAGCTTAATGAACAAGCATAAAAAGGCCGATGTGTGATCTATCATTTCAAGTGGCGATAAACTAGGCACGATAATCATGCACAGCTAATTTATGTACCAATATGAAAAAATCTTATTCTTATCTTGATCTGCATAGTGGTATAGACACGAAGAGCGTGAATTTACCAAGAGGTTTCAACGTAAAAAAAAAGTTCATTTCAAAATGTAAAATATGTAGAGATGACAATATGTTTATATAAGCTTCTATTTTTATGATCCTGCGACTTGAAAATTGGTTTGGTGCGTTTTTTTAAGTCGTTTGTTTGGCGTCCAAAAATGGTAAGTTAGAAAAGTGGAAGAAAAAAAGGTCTCGTTAAGAATTACACAATCTGTCATTTTGGGAAATGCGGGTGTGAATCAAAGCAAAAAAGAAAAGTTACTTTTGGCTAGCAACAGTCGTCATGCTCGTTTCCACAACAACAACAGCATAAGAACGTTGACGCCAAACTATAATAATAGTCAATCTATGTCCTCCCCTTTTAAACAAAGGAAACTTACCATCCTAAGCAACATCCAGTACAATCATTGTAACAGCAATCACATGGTTCTCTTCTCGGCAGAAAAACTGGTTGCTGCTGTTGTATCATCATCGGTGGTGGTGGTCCGCCAATATGCATTGAGCCCATCGGAGGGTAGTATCCTGACACGAATCAGTATTCTCTTGTAGTGACAGTTAGCATTGGCACTTACCAGCTTGTTGCGTTGGTATAAAAGGCGTT
The DNA here is from genome assembly GCA_025529335.1 of Rhizopus sp. PT2906. Classification (NCBI taxonomy): domain Eukaryota; kingdom Fungi; phylum Mucoromycota; class Mucoromycetes; order Mucorales; family Rhizopodaceae; genus Rhizopus; species Rhizopus sp. PT2906. The sequence continues at coordinate 59,275 of JAMYHX010000174.1, forward strand.
GTATAAGGTGTAGCGGCATAAGGTGTAGCGGCCATAGGTGGTATATTTGGTGATGTATATATGGCATTTCTTGTTGGTATCGACATGATGTTTAAAGAAAAAGGGAAGAAAGAAATAATAAACGAAAATAGACAGAGAGAATAAAGAAATTGAAAAAAAAAGTTTATTTTGTTTACACACTCAAATGATGATATAAAAAACGTCATTCATCCTAAACTAACTTTGTTAATCTCTTCGAGACTTTTTATACAGTTTAAATGGACTTAAATGTTTATGGCATTCGATGCTTCTATACATTAATTTTATAAAGCCATCTCCTTCTCTTTTTATTTTTTGTCTTGTAACTAGAAGAATGAAATGAATGTAGCCGCAGTAACCATTACGTGATGTATTATGCACACTTATTACCCATTATATTGAATAAGCATCGTCTAAGATAAGAAAAAAAAAAAAGTAAAAGCAATAATATCTGGTAAAATAGCAGAAAGAGCAGTAATAGCAACAAGATTTTTAGACAAATGCTCACTAGCAGTAAAAGTTCTCAGTTACACAGATCTGTTGCTATTGTTGTTGTTTCCTTGCAGCAGTTGCCAAATTAATATCATTTTCTTTCTTTTTTTTACTATTAAACTTGGTCTACTTTTTTTTTCCCCCTTCAGGAACAATGAATAACTCAAAACGATCTGGTGCGTTCATGTTGACTGATTAATAATAAGCAAAAGAATGAAGCCATGGTAAAGGCATATCTTCGTTATGAGCCGTTTGCCCCTTTTGGTGTCATTGCCTCAACGCAGTCCAACATTGTCCTTGAAGAAGTCATTCTTTGGGATCTAGAGAAAGGAACTGAGGTAAGAGCAAAAAGAGATCAATAAAACAGAGCATACTTATGTCAGATTGCAAGATCGAAAGAATCTGGTAACAAATCAGAAATGACTAGTATTGCCAAAAGTCCCAACAACAAAGATTATGCAGTAAATATAGATTATAAACCCTTCTTGAGACTGTTAAACCAATTTACCATTGCCTAGATATAATGAATCTATTCGTCTTTGGAATGTTTCTTCTTCAACATCAACCGTCACTCTCAGTGGACATCGTGCAGCAGTAACAGCCTTAACCTTTAAACATGATGGCACTTGACTTGTTTCTGAATCCAAAGATACAGTTTTGATTATTTGATATATTGTTTCAGAATCAGGATTATACAGACTCAAGGGACCTAAATATCAAATCACTTGTCTCACATTTTTGACTTCAAAGGGAACCGATGCTGAGAAGGCAGTATGTATCTCAACCGAGGGCTATTTATTCTCATTCTCCAAGGGCACTTTGATCAAATTATGGGATTTAGTTTATTATTACTGCTGCGAGCTATTAATGGGTCATCAAAGCGTGAACCTTTGAAGTCTCAAAGGATCTAAAGGTCATCATCTCTGGTGGTGCGGAACCTCGGTTGAAGGCTTGCAAATCGATTGGCACATCATGGATCTTTCTCTCGAAGAACTCGGTGAACAAACAAACAATAAAGATGAAAAGGATGCTACGACAGCTGCCTCATTACAAAAGGCTATCAATCCCTACAGAAACATTCCTAATTCCGTGATCGTTTGGTAACCGTCAAATTCCACCCCTTAGGCAAATTTGTGAGTGTACAAGCAAATGAGAAATTAGTAGAGATATATAGAATACGCAATCATGAATACATTTGTAAGAAGATCCAGCGTAGAAAGAAGAGAGCAAGAGAGAAGGGAAAGGACGATAGTCAAGTGAGCGAAAAGATCACACCTGAGGATGATTTCGCTTCTGAATACTTAATTCGTACACCTGATAAAGTGCGTAGTTTTGATTTTTCACCTGCAACGAATGTGGAAAAAGCAGGTCAGCTTTCAAATTGTTGTATCTCTCAGTAATAATGCATTAGAAGCATATACAATACCAATCGCCGAAAAGAAGTCTGAAGAATCAAACGAGCCATCTAAACTGTATTCCCTTGATGTACCCGGCCATCGATCAGATATACGCACTCTGACTCTCAGCTCAGATGATGAACTGCTGGCGTCAACATCAAACAATCTCTTGAAGGTATGGAGCTTGAAGACAAGAACATGTATCCGCACCATGGAATGTGGATTTGCCCTCTGCAGCGCACTTTTACCTAGTAATAAGTATATTCTGGTTCGTACAAAGACTAGTGAATTAGCACTGTATGACATTGGCTCCTCCACTATGATTGAATCCATCAAGGCTCATGATGGTGCAGTGTACTCCTTACAAGTCCGTTCTAACAAACCTGGTTTTGTTACGGGCAGTACAGACAAGGATGTCGAATTTTGAGATTTCGATATGATGCAAGACAACAACAGTTCTGTGAAAATATTGACGTTTATTCACATGCGAACACTCAAAATATCTGATGAAGTTCTTTGTGTGTGATATAGCCCTAATCAGAAACTGATTGCTGTCTCTCTGTTAGATTCGACAATCAAAGTGTTTTATCATTATACGTTCAAATTTTCCTTTTCCTCATATGGCCACAAACCCCCTGTTCTATCTATGAATATCTCCTCAGACAATACGCTCATTGCAACTTGTTCAGCGGACAAAAGTGTCAAGCTTTGGGTTCTTGGTTTTGGTGATTGTCACAAGTCTATATTTGCACATCAAGAAAGCATCATGTCTGTACAATTTGTCTGGGGCACAGATTACTTCTTTACCGTGAGTAGAGATAAGACAATGAAATACTGGGACGGTGATAAAGTATGTAATAAGGCGGAGATATGATATGTATAAGTTATACTCATATGAACCATGAGAGTTTGAAAACATAATGAAATTGGAAGGACATCATGGTGAAGTATGAGGTTTGGTTATTGCTAAGCATGGTTCTCTAGCTGTCACTGGTTCACATGATATGCCTGTACGTATTTGGAAGAAAACAGAGGAACAGTTATTCCTTGAGGTAGAATATGAATCAATTTTATAGCAAATTTGAAATTTGGTTAACCTGAATTTGAACGAACATGTTTTCAATTATTATTGGATATGTGTACACTTTCTGTATTCAGGCTGTGGTACTGAAATTGGTGCATTCTATCTAGCAACGACTTTAAATAATACAGTATCCATAAGCATGAGTAGAACCGCACTGGGCTTTTTTGAGCAGATGGTTGATAAAAGAAAAGTACTACGTCGTAAAAAAATCTACCGAATCATGCAAAGTAAACACGACATACACTTTATTTTATTTTGACAAAAATACCAATTATCAAATCTGTTTTAAACTTATTTATCACAAAACGCCGTGGTTAAGGATATTCAGGTGACGTACTCTACTAAAGTACTCGCTTCCTTTTTTGAAATTAACCTCTTACATAAATTTGATAGCCAGGGGTTATCATCTATCAGAAAGATTCAACCACGAGGTCTTGTTTAGTAAATTTTTTACAAGATCCAAGAACTCACATGTCGCGCCAACTTCATTTAATATAAATAAACGGAAAAGAAGCTTCCTTTTTTTCTTCTCTATCAAACACACTTTTATTTTTCACTTTTTTAAAAAAAAATGTTCTTCAAAAAACTACTCTCGCGCTCACGCTTATTGTCTGTTGGCTCGCTTATGATGAAAACATCAACTGCACTCTTAAAAATGGCTTTTAGAATTGCCTTTAGAGTATCTTATACCTTGGCACGCGGCGTATGGAGAATTTTTCTCTGCATTGCTAGCAACGCCTTGGAAGTAATGCTTTCTACTCTGGCAATTGTTTCAGAGGAAATCAAGAATGCTGTTTGTACATAATAACTTGGCTTTTTGATTCCTCTGAGACTTGTATATATTGCATATATTTTTGTATTTATATTATTTTATTTTGTACATATCCTCGATTTGTAAATATGGTGCTGAAGCATTGCTCCCTTTTCATATATTTTCGTCTCTCTCTCTCTCTCTGTCTGCTTGTCTGCGTGTCTGCTTTCCTCTGTTACCTTCTCTTCTTTCTGCCTTCCCTTTGGCAATCGCGGCAAAAAATACTGACCATGGAGTAAAAAAAAAGGATACGGGTAACAATCAGAGAACAAACCAAATTCATAATTCATCAAGGTTGAACGACAATCTACCTTCTGAATACTTCATTAGCAAGCAAATCAAGATATGAAAACAAATACAGAAAGCACAATCTCAGGCTGGGGACTCAATATCTGCTGTAATATGAATCATAGCTAAAAGGAGTCCTTTGTAGTATAAACTTCTGTCTAATAGAATCTACATCAACTCGCTTACGTCTTGTAAAAATAACTCTCATTTGTTCTTTTTTGTAAATTGCTTGTATAAAAATAAAAAGTTTGAATTTCTTATCCTTAATTATCTGTTGACTGATCTTGTTGTGTGAAACGTGCTGCATTATAAAATCGCTTGTACACTCAGCTCATAACAACAGCACGCTTAATACATGTTCAATGTAGGAAGATGCGATCAATCGTTTAGTTCGTATAATATTCCCTTCACAATGCATCAGAGTTATTAGGCATCCTATTAAGCGTACGGTGCTATGGCAATCAAAAAAAAAAAGATAGATAAGCAGATAGATATAAATAGACAATTAAGGGGGTAGTAGCTCAATTTAGAGCTCCGTTTTTTGACGATGAAAACAATTCCATGTGAATTTCCTTCTCCTTTCTCTTTTCTTTCCTTTCATTTCTTTTACAGCCAAAAAAAACTATCTCTGGAATAGTTTTTACGCGTTTTTTCATCGCTTGTCTTGCAACTAGTTGCTTGCTCAAAAGAAAAGGATTTGGACATTTGACGTAAGTAACCATTATTCCATGTTCGGAACTTTTACTCATACTTTTTTTTTATCAAGCGATCAAGAATTCATGGGATCCCGCTGTCAGCTCTTCTGCTGTCCTTTCCGCTTACTAACTCTTTATTCTTTGTTACCAGATACTGATTAACTGTTTTCAAGGCTTTTAGGTAAGTGGACTAACCTTCTAGGCGTGGATCAACTGCTCAAGGCTTTCAGGTAAGTGGACTAACCCTCTAGGCGTGGATCAACTGCTCAAGGCTTTCAAGTAAGTGCGCTAACTACTAACGCCTAACATTTCTTTTTAGGTATAGGTTTTAGGTTCCTCCACAAAAGAGTTGGGGAGAGATTGCACTTTGGTTGGCAGCAAAAAGCTTGGTTACAGCAGGTGCAATGTAAGTATCTTTTTTTTTCCTTACCATTATTTCCCGATAGCTGCTTCCCATGAATTCTTTATCAATCACATCGCGTCAGGTATATGCTATCGCCTTGATACTCTAAACGTTTCTTGTAGGTCTCTTGTAGGTCTCTTGTCGGCCACTGTATGTCCCTACTTGTTATCATCACATCTTTGGCTTTATTTTTATGTGTTTCTCTTTATGTTCATAATAAAATACTTTCTATATTATCTTTGCTCTTCAACTTTTCTAATAAAAAATTCTTTGTATTTATCGTCTAATAATTTTGTCTTTCTTGTATAATTTTTCAACTAAATGTTCACTTTTCGTGTCAATGATGTCATAAACTTGCTGTGAGCTCAAGAAACGTATATTATTCGATTCATAGTTTTGGGACTTTTTGTTATTGCTAAACACTTGCAAATAAGCAAATAAGAAATAAACGAGGTGATAAATTTCTGTTTTATCTGATTATGAAGTATAAAAGGAATACTTTATGATAAAAACAGGTTTTGTACTGGGCCTCACTTTCAGAGATCAAGTATAACGAAATAAGAAAACATTATTCAAGTCAAACCCTTGGGTTACTGTACTGCAATGAACAATATTGCTTACTTCAAGTACTATTTTCCATTGTAAAGTGTAGTGATGATTTATCTACTAAGATTGTTTAGAATGGCCAGACAGCAACAGACAAGCTATAATGTTATACATCTTGACTGTGTGTGTTCTAAGTATATTGAAAGTGTATGAAAAACATTAAGCAATCTCTTTGTAAGGTTCAACGTTTTTCGTGTTCAACAAGCATTGCATTATGGTTACACTACCCCTTGCCTTCCAATACTTCCGACATTACCGCCACTTGCAGAAATTGAGATAATCAAAGATGGAAAAAAAAAAAATAAAAGGCAAGAGAAGGATAAAGTGAATAAATAATACCTTAGTCAGTGTTCATCTTATTGATTAATAAAGCAAGCGTACTTTATGGTAATAAAATAAGTGGTATAAAATTTAAACCTTAATTATATTCGAGAATCTTCAAGTAGATTATTTTATTTTTAAAAGAAGGGAAGGAGTAAAACTATTAATGTTCAATACATGACAACTTTTGAAGCTTACAGTAAAACCAGCAAGAGAAAAACAGGAACAAGGTGACTTTAGCCATGTTACAAGTCTCTCTGCGTTGTCTTTAAAGTGTGCTTCTTGATTGATCAGGTATATTCCAAAAGCTTGCCTAGTGAACAGTGCCAGCCTTAGAAACATGCAGGATGCAAAATCACAAAGACTTTGAGTAGAGCCAATCAAGACTAGAACCTACAAAAAAACCCACCCACCCCCATAACCGTGTTAGGAAGGCTTTTAAAAAGACCATAGATTGTTCCCACACTTCTCTGAAAGTTATTGAGAGAGAATCAAAACCAAAGCTTGCTTGAGATATTTGAAGATAAGAGAATGAATAATTTGAATAAAGTGGGGAAAGTCGTCCCTATGGGAATGTATTTTTGCTCACACCAAACAAAGAAGCAATCAAAGTTCCTTTATCTCTTTCTCTCCCTACCTTTAGCCCAATATGGACAAAGTACATTTTTTTTTTTAAAAAAACTCACACCCACAAATATCTGCTCTCCTTTGAAAGTTGTTTATCCTTTTTTTTGAGAGAGACAATTTTGACCTAAAAGACATTTCTTGTCTTCACTCTTATGACTTGCATTGCTTCATCTATTGCTTTGGTTATGCCCTGAATCCAAAATTTAACATATTTTCTAAGCTATTTACTCTCTTTTATTGATAGTCCATCCTGAAACATAATCCATTACAAAAATGGAAGACCTGAGTCAACCCCCTTTAACCCAAACATACATTGCATCATATCCTTAATCAATTTTATTTGTTTACATATCAAAACCAAGAGAAAAATCTGAAAGCTTCATAAAAATAATGCCAAAATAGGAGAAAGGAGAAGATAAACGTATAATTCATGCAACTTACATGAATGCCTTTGAATAACGTAAATGAAATAAGAACTACTACTGACGATCCCAGTTAATACCCTTTATTCTTTATCGTCAAGGTAGCCATAATTAAGATCTGTATTCATCGTTGTAATAATTTTAGGCTATTATCATCAGCCCCTTATGGTATTTCTATCGTAAGGACGAATTATCATCATTAAGAAAAAAAGTATACAATCATTATTATGCTTATTTTGCTATTAACTTTTATATCATCAAATTTTATTCTGAATTAACAAGTTAAAGCCGAATAGATGACGGTTTATGTTTTATACATAGCTATTACTTTCTTGCATTGTATGATGTAACATCGCATAGGCATTTATTATAGACATCTTTGCCAATTTATTTCTATGTGGCAATAGCGATCTAGCTCCAACCGTTACTCTATTAAAGCCCAGTTATCTTTAATGCTAAAACCTCTATAAACAAATACTTATTACCAAACATGAAGTTGCACAGCTTTTCCAACTTTTCTGTTTCTTGTCCTAAAATAGCTCTGAATGCTAGATGCTTCTCTTGAAACACGTACACTTTTTAAGTAGATGATTCTCAGGTAAGTCAATCATCAAGCTCAGCAAAGTCAAGCAACAGCTTATCCCTTGCCTTTGACATGATTTTTCTGTCTTCATCAGCATCATCGAGTGTACACTTGGCAACAATTAAGTTTGTGGAAAATACTGATATCTAAAACAGATACTGAACTATGACATCAGCTTTATCCTCAAGCTTATTCCCTTGAGTAATCTGTCATATATATTCAGGGAAATTTGTATCTATGGCAGCTTGCTGGGCAGCATGTCATAGTCTCAAAGAGTGCGCTGGTTATCATAGACTCATAGTGCTCCTTCATCAATTTGTAGAACTTGCCTCTATCACTTGATAGCTAATTCCTCAAATATTTCACAAGGACGCCACAAACTTTAGTTTGCGCCTTGTCAAAGATGTGAACGTAAAGTATCGTCTCCAAGTAGCACACGATTGAGAAAGAACTCCCGTCTTCCCTTGAAATGACGGCTGATATATTATTTACAAAAGATGTAGAAATGATCCAATACAGAGATGAGCGGGTATATTTTGGATATCACATTAGGCTTTTTATGTCTGGGTCAATTTATGAAAAAATCAGTATGAACAAGTTTTTTTTTTAAAAAAACACATGGATTGATGTGAACATTTTAAATTGCTTGGTGATTTCGGTATTGGGAGCAAATATGGACGAGATATTCTTGATAAATGTAATAATGATAACATATGAAGCTGATGCTATAGCTGACAGGTTGCCGGAAGTAGAAAAGGTTAACAAACTGATAGCACTGTGATGTACTGCTTGATAGCCTTGACGTTAATCATGGATTGTGAGATTGGCCTGTCAGTGGCTGTTCCTTTTCTGATCGTGTCGGGCCTTGGTAGAGTTAAAGGCCATTTCTCAGATAGAGACTCACAAAAACCAGAGCCAATGATGGGTAGGGTGAGAGAGCCTTATATATTTGTAATTATCGTAGCTACCACTGATGCTGCTCGTTTGGGCAGATGAAAGAAAGGTTATGTACTCTCCGGGTACACAGTAAATGGAGGTTGAATAATTTAATAAAATTATCATTGTTTGACATTTATAACATAAATGACAAGAGTATACTTGAACATAACTTCATAAAGCCAATATGGATAAAAAATTGATAACATGATTACCTTTGTCATTAGGTCCAATCTTTGTTGCTGTAGGTCATATACAGTCTGATTCATGGGTGCATGAGAGATACAAGAGATATGCTTGACATGCAGGGGTAATGTTAGAATACGGATACACTTTCTTGTTCTCATTAACTTAGATATGACTTGGTTTCACTCGTCTAGTATATATAGATTATCTACTCATTTTATCAAGCCTGGATACCAAATAAGAAGACACTTATTTGACATGAAGCCCTTATACTAAAAAGTTGAGCCAAGAATAAAAGGCATATGAAAGAAAAAGAAAACAAAGAATACGTCTCTTGACATTGCCAAACTGAAGCTTGTTCTATTCTAAACTAATTCAGGCTCTATAATTCCCTCAAATCCATCAAGTATTTATCTTGAATAAAAAGGACACTAGTTGAAAATGATCAACCCCAAAATTGTGAAATGCACTTTTTTCCAAAAATGGAAGAATTATCATGACTTCACGATCTCCCTTTAGTTTCTCTTTTATTTTTATCTTTTTTTTGATACCATTGACTATGTCAACCAGTCCAAGCTTACAACGAAAAAATACACCACCACTCTTACCAGGGATTCTACGAGTAAGCAAAATGTCCATACATTATAAAGTACTCTTTTGTTTCTTCATTAACTGACCTCAAAACCCCGCGCGCGTGTCAAGATTACTGTCAACAGCTGCTTTTTGAATATACCAGTCAAACGTCCTTATGTAGTCATAACACTAGGAGGTAAGAATTTGTTGATAACTTGTTCAACTGTACTCATAAGCCAGACAGACCAAATTCATCGTACGTCTATATCGGAATATCCGCAAGGATACTGGAACGAAGGGTTCGAGTTAAAAGTGACCTACCACAATCAATTGTTTGATACAATACAGCTTGACTTGTACGACAGCAATGTCTTTTTCTTGGATAAGCATATTGGAAGAGCAGAGATACGGCTACGAAATCTAGAAGGGATGCCAGAATCATTCACGAGCTATTATGAAGTATTTGAAAAGAAATTGGCAATCGGTGCCATGTCTCAAGTCAGCAGGAAGACACTGATGACATCAGGTGTAGGGGCAATCCAAGCACAGATAGCATATCTTTATCATCGTTCACCAGAAGAACTATACCATACTTCTATAGATGTAAATGAAATGAATTACCTAATTGATAAACAGCAAAAAGAACTGGAGTACGAAAACAAGTTTAGTGATCGTGAGCTCATTGAAGAGTTCAATAGAAGATTAAAGACGCAAAGAGAGTCCAATGATGAAATCAAATTCAACAAGTATGAACAGGATCAGGACACTGTCGATGACGGCCAGGATTTCCCTGATGATAGTGGTACAGAAGAGGAGCAACAGAAGCAGCAATACCAACCAGAACGACCATTATCACTTTCAAGATCACGCGCAAGCACCATTTCAACTGTAGCACAAGAGATAGAACCTGTAACATCCAATAATGGCTCATTCTTAAACTCTATAACTTCCTTGTTTGGATTCTCATCGAATACAGAAAAGACGTCTACTCAAACGACAAACGACAGAAGTACAACAACTACAAAGACCACAACAACTACAGTGGCACATTATGAAGATTTGGAAAAGAATATCTTGAAAGACGAAGACGACGGCTTGAAATCGTTCCCTCTGCTCAACACGATAGGCTCATGGGCAATGGCAAAAGAAACAAACCAAGTGCTGCGTGCTATTGCGAAACTACTAGTCGCATTTGTAAGTAAAACTCTGTTCAGAACACAAAATGGGACTAATGATCGTCACATAGGGTCAAGGCTTCGAGCTGTCCAACTTGCAGATATTAGCTGGATTTACAGTCGTCGAAAAGTTTTATACAGACCTTCCTAGAGATAGAACTTGGGATACTGTACAAGATGCTTCGGAAATCGAAATGGCTTCATATATGTGGAGGTATGCAATGGCATCTTATGGATGGAAAGGCTTGAATTTTATTGGAAAGGGAAATGGTATATTCTCAGATGCAGTAAGAGCACAATCTGATGCCCTATCGATTTGCGAACATTTGAATTTAAACAAAGAGGACCTGTTGGCATATGAGCTTAGAACGGGTGCTGCCTTTAGGCCAAGTTATTTTATTGCCAGAGATAGAAAGCTAAATGCTATTGTTCTAAGTATTAGAGGAACGATGGTAAGGCCTCAAAAAAAATGGCCTTGACTGTAATTAATGATTTGATTATATATATATATATATATACATATATATCCATAGAGCACGTTTGATACCATGACTGATCTCGTCTGTGAATATGAACCTTGGAAAGGCGGCCTTGTACATAAAGGAATGAAGGTATAGTCACAGCTATTCCAAGATCACTCATATTTACCTTTGCAAGTAGTCTTCAGCAGCTTGGTTCTTTCGAAATGTAGCACCTAAATTAATCGCATACGTAAATAAGCATTCTACAACATCACTCTACATCGTTGGCCATAGCCTTGGCGCGGCAACCGGTGCAATATTGACTATCATGCTTTCAGATTATCTGAACGAGTTTCGTAAAGGAAAAGACAGAGATTTTAACATCCAATGCTTTGGTTATGCTCCTGCTTGTGGACTAAGCTTAGATCTTGCCAATCGATACAAGGTATTTCTTGGATCAATAGTAAAAAAGGGAGGCATTCTATTAACATATCGAGGTTACAGGACCGAATTACATCTATTGTGTTTGCAGATGATTTTGTTAGCAAATTGAGTTATGGATCAATGATGGATGTGAAAGAATTAATACTGGCTGGAGCAGAGGCAGCAAAGAACATTGGTATTGGACAACTATTTTGGACAAGTGAGACAAATAGCGAGGTGTGGAGAGATGCGTTCAAGAGGATTTCAGAGTGCAGAAAGCGCTGCCTCGAGAGTATGTCAAATCCAAGGGTGAGTAGGTTCAATGGATTAAATCCGCTTTGAACTGACCTTTGTTGTATAGTTATATGTTGCAGGAACTGTTTATCAGTTTTGGCTAGTAAGTGTATTTGTTAGCTATTTATGTATATTTATATACTCATTATGCAACTAGGATCCTATTCCAAATAATGAATCTCGAATAGTCATTGAGAGGACAACTCCTGAGAAAGTATCAACTGAGCTGATCATCAAAAAGTCTATCCTTCTGGATCATCTACCAACCAACTTTGACGTAGCGTTTACTAGAGCGCTTGATTCTCTTAATGTGAAACCAACAGATCAACTCACTATGGATCAACAGCAAGAACGTGAAGAGATGAGACAACAAAAGTCTGCAAAAGACAAACTGTTTGGCTCCATTGCAGAAGCTGGAATTAAAGGAACAACAGGAAGAAGTGGAGGAGAAGGTAATGTTGTGGGTCAAGGAGAAACAAGATAGACTGCTTGTTACTATATAGAAAGTATACATCTGGTTCATAACAACTAGAAGACTAATGAATAAAAAATAACGTCTTATTCATTTTATACTTACCGAGACGTTAAGGAATGCACTGCCGTTATGAACAGCGCATTAAATCCAGAGAGCACCGTTAATCTTCTGAAGGTCTTTTGAAGGGAAGAGGACTTTCATTGTCGTGTTTTGATTTGTAAACAAAGATATCGTATATATTTAATGCACTGTTCACATCGCGATTCCAAACCGTACCACAAGATTCACACTTGAGGACAAAGTGTACTCTTCGCTTTGATCCAGTAATTGAGATATTATTTAATTGTTTGGATTTGCACTTGTTACAAATCTGACTCGTTAAGTACCTGTCAACGTAAACAAATTCGGTCCCCCGTTAGATTGTTTGTATTTTCATTTGATGATCACATTTCTACAATGATAACATTTGTTTAGCCCAAAATAAAAAGTCATGTAAGCATACGTACGCAAACTTTTTGGAACATGAGGTCAAACTTTCAAGTGTCTTGTAGCCTATTTTTGAAAAATCAAAGACATTAAGGCACCATAAAGTTAAGTCATTATCATTCTTTTGACCTGGTTTGATCTTGATGTCACATTGTTCGGCAAGCTTCCAGAAAGATTGAGCATCAATCTGTATACTCTTGGAATCAATCTTGTACAATGGTAGTAAAGAAAAGTATCTTGATCCTCGAGGGTCCGTGTATTTGAGAGGCATGAAAGTCTTGTCTTGCATTCTTGCTTGTACTGTTTTGATAAAGGTTTGAATAATATCAATATCCTCTTTATCAATGTTCTTCAGTTTGCTTGCTATTTCCAAGATCTTGTTGGAATTGATAGCGGTCAAGGTGTTTTCCTTTACTGATCTGTACTTGCTTGTGTTCAACTTCTTGACAAAAGAAAGCAATTGTAACTTTCTATGAACATAATTATTTGATGCTTTGTCTTGAGGTTTCATTTCTTTCTGAATAAAGTGTAACCATTTCATGTAGCATTGAGGCTTGGCATACAGATTAGCTTCACTTGGTACATCAGCATCATTAGAAGCATCGTACGTTGACCAGAAAGTAAGAAAGTTATTGACAATGGTTTCATGTCGTTCAGTTCGATCAGCAGTGGGTGGTCAGACAGACTTGGGATTTATCTTTTGTTGAAAGATATACTTTGCTAAAGACCTGCGCTGTTTGACTGTTAAACTATCACCACAGAAGTAAGGAGATGTCTTTTCAGATAGGACATTAAGGATGTGTCTGATAATTCGATCTTCATAAGTAGAGCATACGTAGCTGCGAATTAGTGTTTCATATTGTTTAGCCATGGATGATACAATAGTCATATGTCCTTTACTTGCGTAGGCAAGCATACCTGAAAGGCCTCTCATAATCTCGTGGTCCATATTTTCATTCCGTGCATTCATATCCACTGCCCTTCGCACGATCCGAAACGGTCTTTTCTCAAGCCGACGAACAGTTCAAGCTACTCTGCAGTTGATACCAGAGATTGGCTGTCTTATCTTTGGGCCGCATGACGATTTATCAACCTTGGGATCTCATGTGTCAGCGCCTGATAGATTTGACAACGCTTCCTTTTGGGTGCCCTCATGTACTCATTGGCCAATCCCAGATCCCACGCGGAAATCCAATACAGTACCTATTCCGGTAGTCAATGTCTCTCTTAGTCAGCTCTGGTTCTTATGGCACAAAGACTATGATCTGCCTACACAACCACGCCATCCGCCTTTGGCTCTGCCTGGTTTAGTGCTTCTTCGAACTCAATACTGGCAAACTTTTTGTTCCCTGACTATACCTCCTATGGCCTTCACGCCATGGTTTTGCCTGCTACATGGCTACATCCCTACAGCTGCTTTACAGCATGCCTAGAACCCCAGCTTAACCACCTCTCCACTGTGTAGGCTCTGCCAACAATACACAGAGGCAAGTTTCCACCTCTCTGTAAGCTGCCCACTCAAGCTTAACTTCTGGTTCTCCATTTTCGAGAGATACTCTCTGCCGGACAAGTTCCTTACCGTAGACGAAATATAGTCTCTGTGCTCATTTCTTTTGTCCCAGTAGACGAACAAACTATAGTCGATACGGACGTTCTCTGTTTCTTTGGCGCGGGTATCTCAACATTCTGGAAATATCACTGGCGGTGCGTATTTGATGATACTCCGTGGTATACCACTGCAGCTGTCAACAGTTTCGACTTGGAACATTGCGGATTCCTGTCGATGTTGCCTTTTGAACGGAAGCTATCTTCCACTATAGACACATAATATATTTTAAAAAAAATTGTTAAATAAAGTCCACACTTTCATACAAATATATATATATATATATAGTAGTCTTAGTTTTATATATTAGAGTGATTACAGTGATAGAGTGATAAGCTGCTATCAATTTTTCTATGCAAAAAGGGAAAGTCCTCTATTTATTGTCGCTATCAATTTTCAGAACGGAAGGCAGAGTCGTCAGAAGAGTAATATTCTAGAATAGACAAACATCTTTGATTATCTTTTTGAAATCTGCTGCAATAGTCATGGCTCTCTATCTTTAGAGTTGGCTCTGTTATAGGGGAGAATTTCTCCCTTTGTTTTATAAACAAAGCGAGCTACAGAGAGTGAAAAGAAAATTTAAAAGCATTGACATGAAATGAGAGCCAACGGGTTGCATTTAGTTGTATGATTCATCTATGCTATGTATCGCAGCTTCTATCTGATTCTCTTTTTTTTTTACATTCTCTTCTTGATGATCCCATTTGACATTTACCAGTCACAGCACATTTTGGAAGGTTGAAGAACGCGCGCAAACAATGTTTTGCTGCTTTAATTCCCCCAAAATAAAATCACACATAAACATGTCTAATGTCGATCGTGAAAAAGTAAGATCTAACAATGGTTTCGCTCTAAACTTGCTCCTTACGCAAACTGTTGAATAGGTTTGTCCTTTTCTTTTAAGAATCTTTACTCGTAAAGGTGCACATAATCAGTAAGTTTTATTTCAAATTGTATATATTTGATATAAACTAACCTATAATCAGACTTAGTGCATATACAGTGAATGAAGTGCCACAGGATGAATTAGCGATTTATACATGGTATAACAAGAATACTAATAAGGTATTTACTTTAACACAGTATTTCTTAGGAAAAATGCTACACTTGAAGAAATTGCACAACTGATCGAACAAGTAGTTCCAGACGCCAGAGATCCAGATGCTCGAATTTCTTTTAGACTGGTTTATTTGGATCAGCATCGTGGAAAATACTTTGCGAGAGATATTGGACGAGTTGTTAGTGCAAAACCAACAAAGGAACAAAAGAAGACATTAGAAGAGTGTAAATTTGTCATTGGTGACTATTTGGATGTTGCAGTCTTTATTGGACCACCTCCCAGTGTGATGCGAGACCAAAGAAGTCGAGGTCGTGATTTTGGTCGATTCTCTTCTGGTCGACCTCCAAGAAGAAGCTTTGATAGAGGCTACAGCAATAACAATAATAATAACAGTCGATTTGGAGGACGGCCTAGAAGAGACTATTAAAATTAAATAAATAGGCAGTGTACACTTTTTTTCAGAAACACTTCGTACACCTGAAAGAAAATATTGCAAGACAACTTTAATAAATTCATGCGGCCATTTTCGTACATCGATACTATAAAGGTTTTCCTTCCAAACAATCTTGAAACAGAATATCCACAAAAGCCTTGTATATCACCCAAGTATATATTATTGCATGCATTCGCAATTCTGGATGTCATTGTCTCTTCTTGTAAAAGCTTTTCTCTTTTCAATTTACTTTTGCACACTGACCAAAATTGTTCGATTGTATTTAACTCTGGAGATTATGGAGACAGGTAAATACAGCCATAGCCTCTTTGTTCGATGTATTTCTGAATATTAAGTTGTGTGTATGAATGGGTGCCCTTTGAATTGCTCATGTCTACCAAATACATCCAGTGTTGTAAACTCTCTTTCGCCTCACAAGACAGCAGCAGGAGAACTATCACCACGTGATATTTGGTGTTTGCCGTGGAGTGAGAGTTTTTTTTTTACGCGGTTTGTTCACACTGGCATAGGAAAGAGTAGCTTATTTTTTAAACACACACATGCATACACACATTATTGATTAATATCTAGAGAGCTGTAAGTAGATAGCACGGAATCTGCCGTTCTCTAGATTTGATAACTAAACAGTTCTAACTTGTAACTTGGTTAACAACCGTAAAACTTAATAGAGGAACGTTTAAAATTATATGTACAAAGACAGTGAAAATATTGAAGCGGGAATAGCTGCTTCTCAAGTAAGAGCAAAGCAGTCTGTTAAACAACTCATTGCTTACACTTTTGAATATGAAGCGAAGAATCAAGTAACCAAAATGAAAAAAAAAAAAAGCTTGATGAACAGGCGGAATCTAGCGGCAGTAGCTCTAAGCAAATTAAGATTCGAATTGTTGAATGCGACAATGTATTTGTTCATGGCATGGAGCTATCTGTGGGATCTATCATCAAATCCGAAGCTAGTCATCTCCGTAAATGTTATCACACTTTGAACGCGCATCATAAAGCTATAGTGACGCTAGGTTTAAACTCAACCATTGACCTGAGTTTTGATTCTCCAGACGTGCAGTCAACTCTTTTCAATCCGGCCAACACTACATGCACCAGAAAATGTACCAAAAAATAGGTTAATGCTATGGGCGCTTCCTCGAGACACTACCTATGTTGTCACTATACAACGTCACATAGCCAAAGTTTCTGCCTAACCTAAGGCTGTCCAGTTCACTTTCTCTGATATAAGCTGTGAATTCATCATAATTACACGTGAATAATCTTGATTCTTTGTTAATAGAACAGACAACATAAAACTAGAATATAAAAATAAATTTTCTTTTTTATCTCTCTCTTCTTCTTGAAAGGAACCAATTCAAGCTGGTAACTTCATAAGCTCATGTTTAGCGTGGCGCTGCACATTGGGAAACTTTGCTGGGTGATATCATAAGTGATAGATAGAGGTAGTGCCTGTAGCATTAGTCTAATTCCTGGTGCATTTTCTGCTGCATGTAGTGTTTCCCTTAAGATACAAGCCAAAAAAATATAACACTAGTCTATATGAATACATCAAAACGCTATTGGGGCCTACCTTCACAGCATATAACAATAGGAGAAATTCTGATGAAAACTGGAAAGCCCTATATAAAAAAGTTAAAGATTTAGAGACGAATTATGATCCAGGGTTAGATGTTCAGCAGAATGACGTTATAGCTATGAGTGGGATTTTGTTGTTACATTCTGAGGCGTAATCACTGAGCGATCGTTCTATTTCACAGGATTGTGTTTGAAATGGTAATCTTTTATTTAGCATTTCATCTAATATGGTAAACTCAATAGTTTCTGTAGGGGCGACACCTACTTGACTCTTCATGACACAATAAAGGATTTGGCTTTCAAGGCGGATATGCGCATCTTACATGATAGAGTTAGTCAGCATCATAATGTAGAAATCGAAGTGGGAACTGTAGAGGCGGCAGAAGAAGACTCAGGAGATGTCAAGTTTAACCGTGATCGCTGTAAGATGTTAATTCAAAACAAAGCTGTAGTGGATAGATACCTAATGAAAGACTGTTTCGTTGATAATGATGATTCACTTCAGATCTGCAGTTTGGAAGTCTTTTTATCAATTTAGCACTACAGGACCAAGCACTATATGTAGGAACACAAATTTATCATGCTGCAATTGATAATTCTTTAAACAATCTTGGCAAATATATGGATTTGGCAATTAATTTGTTGTGCTTTAGAGACAATTGTTTGACAATAAGCAACAGGTATGAAAACCATCTTGTATCTGTTTTGTCCAAAAAGAATTAGCAAAACGTCGTATTCAAGAACTGCCAGATGATGAGCTCTTCACCAAGCAGAGTTGGATCCGTGATTCTTGGAACCCTCTCGTAACTCAAAAACCCCGCCTCACCTGAATCTGAAAACTTTTATGCAAAGTATTCATAAACTCCTGGACATACTGTTGGACACGCTTTTGAGACATTTCTCTTCCTCACTCAGGTCGTAACGTATGGTTTCGTCTATTGCGTCGATTGATCCCGTCCGCTTTGTCATCATCCCAGCGAATCTCTGGATCACTTCCTGCTTTTGTATCCTGAGAAATTAACCGTGTGGACTTCTATATGGCACACTTACTTTGGAAAACACACCTTTAACGTAGATCATGTTCGCTCTGAACTGCATCAACTACAGTTTCCTCGTTTTGATTCTCTTTCGCTTATGCTGGATCCTGAGGTGATTTTCGGCTTAGCGTTGTCGGGAATATGGCACTCACACTGGCTGTTTGTTTTCAATGGCATTCCTTTTGTAGCTTCTCCAGTCACACAGAATATTCGCAGGTCCATTTTTGCCGCTGTCCAAGAAAACTGCGTCAAACAAAGACAAGCACATCGAGCTCTTCCATTCTTCTCAATTGACTAATACTCGCATATTACCTTACATATATGCTTTTTTTTTTCTCTCTTTTCTTTCGTCCTTTCCTTTATCTAATATTATAATCTTCCCAAAAACATCAAAAATTTAAAAACCCAAAAACACTTTGTGACTGATCATATCATCACTTTAATAAACCTGAGCTACGGCTCCATATA
>JAMYHX010000175.1:0-78222 GCA_025529335.1 Rhizopus sp. PT2906
TCACCTACAACAACTACCACTAGAAACAGTTCAGGAACAAGCTTTGAACAGCTCAATTATGATCAAACATTCAGTTCCGATCCATCCAATTCACATACTTCATTATTTGAAAGACTATTGCCTATTCAATTTGAATGCACAAAAGGCGCAGTATTAATTGGCAATATGGAATTGAAGACGATATTAGTATTTCAGATGGTGCAAGCCAATGGGATCTATAGTATAACCAAACCTCGCTCATCAATGGATTGCTACAAGTCTACTGTAGATTTTGCAGTAAGAAAGCCACAAATCAGTTTAAAGGACAATGTGGATTTTAGTCAAGTCCGTGATATGGAAGATGTGGCCAAGGAAAAGGATCATTCGAGGTACATCTATCCTATATTCATCATACATTAACTGAACCCAAATCGGCAGCTTCTTCCGTAGGCTGTTAAAAACAATCCAGCAATTGTTTATAGGTCATCCATCACAACCTTCAGAAATACAACATATGAAAAATATAATGAGTCATGAAGCACGCAATGATGAAGGTGATAGTGTAGATGGCGAATATGCCAGAGTCAGTAATGTGTTTGAATGTAACGACATGGTACTCACCTATTATATGGATTATGCTGGTAAGATATATATTCTTCCCCCCAATAAAGTGTCATATGACTGATCAAAAGATCAAACATAATAGGACCTGTACCATCCACATCATCTGATGCTGATATGATCGGAAACGGGGGTTTATCTCCAGAATGGGGTATACGCATCTCGCTGTGGGACGCAACCATTCACTATGGCCCTTGGGCAGATAGACAAAGAATAGTCATGCAAAATTATTTCTTCCCTAATGCTCATCGCAACAGTACGCCTACACCTAAGTTAGTACCTGGTCAGCAAAGGATACCCGTATGCTTCGAGACGTATATTGAATTTATGAATGATGGTAAACTAAGGGTACCAACGCGTGAAAAGACAAAGGTAACATGAAAAAAAAACGTCTATCAAAGATAATAGCTTATTTTGATTCATTATCAGGACTGGAAGTACACCTCAGGGCAACCGGACCTCGATATTAGTTCTGATGGAAACTATACTAGACCATATGGCTGGTTTAACATTAAGGCCGGGGAAGGATCATTCGTGAGGTTGATTACTCCAATGGTGATCGGACCAGAAGGAACGATGAATACGGTAGATGTTGTTTTGAGGGAGACTGATATTACGACCAGTGTCAACTATGCTTCGTTTATCCTATCGCCAAAAATTGAAATTCAATGTAGAATGCCTGTACCATTACAGTGGAATGGCTATAGACGATGGGACTTTAAGATTATACCCAAGCGTGCTACTATATTTTTATTAAGAGATCATATCTACTTGTTACAAGATACAATCAGAGATTGGGGATCAACGCCGCCACCAGACCTATTGCATTTCACGCCTACCGAATACACTTTACATTTCAATCTGGAGCACCCCAGTATATACCTATGCGTAAACGAACATAATGTGATCAATAATCCCAACTCAATAGAAGACAATGGTAAGAAACAGGAAGATATCTCTCTCGATGATTCACTTAAATTCTTTAAAAAAAAATAGCATTCTTGAAGTTACAAGCTTACAAGGTAAAAGTGGATGCTGTAATGCCATTCACTGACTTCCAGCCTGAGATCAATACGATCAAATTTAATGTCGCCATTGACCACGGAAGCGCTGGGCTATCCCTTCAATCATCACACACACTCAATGCTTTCCTGAACGAAGCAGACGCACAGACAGCCGCTGTTGTCCAGTTGAATATCGATGGCTCCTATGAAGCTTATAGTACTGTCGACGTTGCTCGTCATATTGAGTCATGCAACCTTCATATAAAGATGAACAGTGCCAAAGTCAAGTTATTTGGTACATTAATTCGATATCTCCTGTTGCTCAAGGACAATTACTTTGGCGCTTGGGATCATTTTTCTACCATTGATGAATATAGGAAACAAAGAAAAAACCATCAGGAATGGTTGGCACAGAAAAAGAAACAGGCAGATGCAAAGGTAAAATAGTGTTATTGTCCGTCATGTATTTATTCAGACAATACAATAGCCTACTGCAGATCCATTCGAAGTATATATGCTGCTGGAACTAGAGGATGGTGTATTATTGCTCCCTGAAAATCTATATGAATGCTCTCGTTACTCACAGGTGGTGTTTCAAGAGTTACAGGTTGAGTTAAGGAATCTGGACGTATATATGGATTTTTATGTCAATATCAGCCCTATTACACTGAGCCGAAACATTAATCCTTATGCTCAACAAGATGAAGAGTATTTTAGAATTAAGCATGCTCGTGCTCCGAAGAATAGTATATTCATTGATGGTAAGCAAGAAACAGAATCTTTTTATCAGTACTAAACAAATGTGTTAGGTCTAAGCATTTATTCTCATCGTCTGTTTGGTCCTCTGCCCTTGTCCTCAACCTATCTTTGCCATTATGAACTAGATATAGGACGAATTACTGGTGAGATTAAGCCGTCCTTCTTGCTTGGTCTTGCATGCTTTGGGCAGTCATTTGCCTACAACCTAATTGACGAGGATAATGCAGTCCCTCCTGAATTACGATCGGCATCACTCCCTGATGTGACATTTTTAAAAGTTTATGTTCAAGAAATAGACGTTTGCTTAATGAGCTTAAATAGTGCTACCAATATTCACCTAAGTGATGGAATCTTATTAGAGTTTGATAATCTGATCAATCATAAATACAGCGAAAAGATCACACTTAAAATACCTTTTATTGTAACTCGATGTCTTGCCAATGCAGAGCAAACACGCGGTGATAGCATTGAAAATGATTATCCCTGGGCAGAGGTCGCCAAGGCTGACATGAGTCTTAACATAACAGTCTTGAGACATACTGCAGAGTGGAAGAGAAAACGCGCTGAGCAACAAAAATATGTTCGTTCGCAAGATTATCTGACGCGCCGTTGTGTTCGATTATATGAAACGGAAGAAGAAGACCATACGTCCCAATGTAAGTAACCCCCATGCAAGCTTTAAATGATCTCACTCATCCTTTCAACTAGATTCTAAATCATCTATGCCATCCACAACTGATCATCATGTTGGTGTACTTTATGCGCCGCCATACAGACCATTTGTATCTGGTAGACACTAAATTAAAAAGATGAAAACACCAGCTTACTCTTTTTTATTATTATTATAGGCCGAGCGGATGATAAGTCTGCGCCGATCGACATGACTGCTAGCTCAACTAACCTTTCTACAGAAACAGTTAAAACCCATCAAGGGAGATATAGAGGATATAGCAACTCAAGTAGCATGTCCCAGAGGTCTCTTGTGCTGCTGAAGTCAGATCACATGGACGATGTATCAGAATCGGAATATGATAGTGATATCGAATATGCCCAGAGCGCTCTTTCTCGAGACAACGAGTCGTTCCATACCGCAAAGGACTCTGATGACGATTATGGCTTTGGTCAATCTGAAGTAACAGATGATGGCTATTCTGTCCGATCAGATATCACAAGCATGCTTTCGACAGAAGGTAAATACATTCCATAAACAAAAGTTGTATTAAACTAACAACATTTTTTTTTACCAGATGAGCGTCATGCTCAAGCCAGTGACGATCCACATATGTCATATTCGAATGAAGGAAAGGTGCCTTCGGTAGTCCCACCTTCCATTCCTTATAGCGATTACCTCAGACGATACAAGATTGTCCATCCTGAAGATCACTTTTTACATCCATTCATCTCTCCTCCTAAAGCGCGCTTTGTTGCTCAAAAGGTAAAGCATACAAAGACACCATATAACCACCACATACTAACTGACATGCTACATCATTCAGGAACAAGAGCAAAAGAGATGTTTTAGTCATGAAAGTACAACCAGAAATATGGACGACTATTTCTCACAGAAATTTGGTGATAGTGATGATGAGATAATGCATAGTAAAATACCCAATGATGAAAGAAACGAAGTGATAGCAACGACGATCATTGAAGCCACACGTCCTGTTACTGTACTGGTAACGCCTATACTTGTGAAGATTGTTCAAGAACTAGCAGAAGAAATCATCAAAGATGACTGGGATCTGGAAACAATGCTTGATGCTCTTCAAATGGAGTATGTTGAGCAACTGACGCGCTACTTGACAAACCAATACCTCTGTACAAGGTTCGCTGTTGTCCTTCCAGAGACTTATTTACACTTTATTCAAAATGTGACCATGCCTGACGACTTGCCTTCTTACAAGCATGGAGGATCTGTGATGAAGACACAATATAATTCCAAGGATACAATCCTCTGCTCTGCTGATATATTTTTAAATAGCTTCCACATGATTGGGAGTGTGAAGTTTGAAGACTATGCTTTTGATGAAAAGAAAAAAAAGATGGCAGAATCTAATATTGTGCTTCAAGAGTCTCGAATACATATCAATGCAGATGAAATGGGGGCCACTGTCCAGTACATATCTAAGCAGCATGAACAGCAAACGATAGCATTTGGTATACCGTATCAACACTTGCGTAACAAAAGCCTATATGACAGGCATGATGATCATACATTAGCCAATGAAATTGTTATGCTGGATCTTGTATTAAAAGGGTTCGATTTTAAGTGGTTAGGCGCAAGAAATCCAAACTATGCAGATGTAAAGATAATCGATCTTGATACTGTCATTATTACCGAATCAGTAGAAATACTTGTGGGCGCTGTTTATTCATGGTTGATGTTTGTGGATGATCTAAAGGGAATTCTCCAAATGTTTCAAGAACAACGTTCGAGACAAGTACAAGTGTTCATTAATGAGCTTGCAGAATTTTCCATTAGTCCTACTGTATCTGGTGATCCGCTCTTTCTGACAACACCTACAACCATGCTGCGGTTGGGATCACGTAATTTCAGAACGGATGTAGGATGGAAACTACTCGCCCGCATGCGTCACTGTCTTCGTTCGATGCCAGCCATAACCCGTGAAAAACTACAGTATAGACTCACAGTCGGCAATGATATGCGTATAGACTCAGATTCCATGTTTAACGACGTTGTGCGCTGCCTATCTATCTGGCGTGGTTGGGAAATCAGCGCAGAGGATATCAGACAATGCCGACTCTTTACGCAACCTTTCAAGCAAAAGATCGAAGCAGTAAGCAGTATAACAACGAAAGACATGACAAATG
Organism: Rhizopus sp. PT2906; assembly: GCA_025529335.1. NCBI lineage: Eukaryota > Fungi > Mucoromycota > Mucoromycetes > Mucorales > Rhizopodaceae > Rhizopus > Rhizopus sp. PT2906. Next base: position 5,196 of record JAMYHX010000175.1, read on the forward strand.
AGGTAGTACAGTTTTTGGTGTCATCTTCTAATTTTGCAAACTTTCGACTTGGAAAGTTTAACTTTGTCATCTATGAAGAAGAGCTTGAAGAAAACGGACAAGATGACAACAGCTTTTGCGTACAACCTGTTGAATTTGCATTGGAATGTCTATACAAGTCATCTCCTATATCCAGTCTTCCCGAAATCAATGATGGCCACAGTAAATTGCCTGCAGCATTAGATGGCTATTTAGATATTGTGGCCAAACTAGAGCTGGGAAAGATACAGATATCTATAAATCCAATTATTTTAGCATTTGCTCGTCATATGCTCATGGTACAGCGCGTCTTTAAGGCAAAGCTACGTAACCTATCATCAAAGAATATGGCTGAAGGCGGTCAGAGATTTTCTTCTGAAACTGCTGGATCTATTAACGAGTTCAACTTTGATTCCCTTTTAAGCAAAGTAGATATTGTTGCGCAAACTCTCTGTAGCTTAGAGAGTATCGAGATAACAGCACACACACAAGAGCTCAAGATGGACACCATCGTGTCCGGCATTCAAGGTTCCATATTGTTTTCCAATCCTAAGTTGGCGCCTTTGCAATTAGTCGCGCACCTCGATAAAGACTCGGATACTGGCTCTGGCAGACGTAGCTCCAATCGTGCCTCTCGTAGAACAGCAACAGCAGGGCCGCGTCTAGTTCTTGAAGCGGCTGGTGGTATTGAGTCTATTGGTATAAAGTTCAAGGAAGAGCAAAAGCGAAACAGTTTAGATCCAAGCTACAACACTTTGCTAGATATTCATCTGTCAAAGGCCAATGTCAACGCGAACATTTCTCAGACAACTAGATCGTCCAAGAAACAACAGGGAAAATCAGAAAACATAAAGGACGTTCTTAATGTTTTTTCAAATATTCACAAGTTTGACATCAAGATTCCTCAAAGCTTATTGCGACTTTATGGATTTTTTGAATCGTGGCAAACGGAACAAGGTAGACGTTATCACTTTATGCTCCAGAACTTGTTGAAAGAGTGGGAAGAGCAAAGAAGAGATGTTCTTGACTATTCACTTTTGACAAAGAAAGAGCAACCAACTCTTACATCTCTAAAGAGGCCGGATATCAAACTGCAGTTTTTGTTAAATGAATTTGTTGTACAAGCTGACCTCTTGCCCTCGTTAAGTATCGATTATAACATTTTGGATTTCTTTATCATGGTGAACGAGACTCAACAAAAGACCGCACCTGTCCACATGTACGCCTTCCAATTGTCAAAGCAAGTGATTCATTTGATCACAAAAAATGCAAAACAAATACGCCATGGCAAGCCAGAGATCATCAATGTGAGTACATTCAGTATTCCTGGTATCCGTAGCACGGGCTCTTTGCGTAATGAAGTATCCAATGAAATAAGCCAGCTCAGACTTAGGTCTATGATATCTGTGGATTTGATCTCTATGACGCTTGATGCAAGTCTCATTGACTCTTTACTGACTGCCCAATCCCTTGTTGGTAATGAAGTCAGTGAACTTATCGAAGTTATATCTTACTCAAGCAACAAGAAAGGCGAAAAAACGCCTGTTACTGCAGTCCTGGAAACATCTCAGCTGAGCAATCCTGTAGGCAGTGTCTTTAGATATACCATAGACATTAACCTGGATGGCTTACGTATATCAGCTAGTAGTCCTTCTGCTATTGGCATGTTCCACTCAAATCTTTTAGAAGCAACCATTTCCAACGACTGCTTTGAAAACAGCAATCAATTAGCTTGGAAGGTTAAAGCAGGTGACTTTTCTTTGTCTGTTGATCACAATATGCATGATGTGCCCAAAGACTCTGAGTATTGTGATGCTCACCGGCGTAATTGCTTGGCCTATATCTTAGCTGACTTTAGTGTTCAAAACTCCTTACCGCAATGCGATGATGAGAACTGCGAAAATAGCATTCACTACCATAGCAATGACAGAGAACTAGATGCTCTTTTTATAGAGTTTATCAAGATACAAACAGTCATGCAGCCGATTGCTCTAGGAAAGCTTGCAGAGATGTACATCTATTACGACTCAGAGCTTAGTAAGAAGAAAATGATGAAGAAGGCTGAAATCGATCAACTTTCAGCTAATACAAAGCGTATTGTCCAGACAATCTCTACCAAAAATGACTGGTCAAAGACTTTCCCAGAGGAGCCTCATTCGCTTTTGGAAGGTAGAATCATTGGGCTCCAAGTGCGTCGTTTGGGTGTTGCTATCCCTCTTGATGAGCAGTCTGACCTGCCTTTACCGAATGTATCCAAAGATGTCAGTGCTTTACTGTTTTCTGTAGGGTTTATAGAATTCTGTACAAAGAATATCGAAAAGAGTACCCTGCAACTGGAAAAGCTGGCGCTGCAATTTGTCAAGCAATTTGATCAAAGCAACCAAGATCATTTCCTTGCAGAAAATCATGCACGTATGAATCAGATTAGTCTTCCTCGTATCTCTTGCCACGTGTCTGCGTCAAATGCTAAGCCGGTACAAGCAATTTCAGTAAATGCTCAAATGGGTGGTTTTGAGATAGACATTGATGGGACCATAGCAGAGTATATAAATACACTGAGCGTGATCTATATGAAAAGCATGGACCGTGTGGACGCATTCACTGCAAAAACAAGCCCCAAATCCAAAACATCTTCATCGTCAGCTCTTACTGTGGATACTGGACAGCCTCATAGCATTGTTCATTTAAATATCGAATGTAAGCTTGAATGCCAGACAGGTACTGTTCGTATGCATCCAAAACGCTATTCTTGGGATACACAATTAAACAGTAAACGAAACAAAAGTCTTCGTATACGTACAGGATTTGATGTAAAGACAGGTGAAGGCAATATCGTCACGCTCTATATTCCAGGGCTTCTTGCGCGCATTACTTGTTTTACTCCAATAGGAGCAAGCAATTTTGCTACTACAATGCCAAAACGTTTCCATGCAGATATCCTAATCCGTGAAAGTGTTAATGTGCTTCATCCGGCTCTAGTCCTGTTCCTCTCTGAGGTCTCCACTGGTTTAAAGATCGGCATTCAACAATCGAGCAAGCGCAAGGCGGACAAGAGCGTTCAAGCTGGAATCGATACTACCCTCAATGCCTCCATCTTGATTCGACTTTCAAAGACTCAACTAGACTTGAGCTGTCAACCAAACTCCAAAGTAGTTTGCTCATTAGGATGGCGAGAGAGTGAGTTTTTGATCAACACATTCTCAAAAGACGCCACTTCTCGAACCATAAGCTGCACTGGTTCCCTTAAGGAGATCACAGCCACCATAAAACATCACTTCTCTCCTGAAGCTTGCTTTCATTCGAAAATCGATCGTATTATGCTTAATGCCGTGCTAACCTCGCAAAGAAAGGAGGGAGATTCAAGCGATGATATATCAATTTCAGTCGAGCTGCCGAATATACTGGGAGATCTCAATATGCGGCACCTTCAAGATTTGCTAGTATTATACAACTGCTGGATGGTTCAACCGCTCTTACAAGAAGAGTATGCGGACGTAGCCAAAGAAGCAATAAATTCACCTTTATTGACCTCACCATTAGACTATCCTCCATCGCCAAACGGTAAACAATATCCAGACAGTCATTCCAACCAAAGAGATGCAGATGAGCGATCGTTCGTGCCTTTCTCAAAGCATGTTGCTATTTACTTTGACAGGATGGTATTGGGCGTAGACCTTGGTCAAGCCATTGGAAAGATCACTATTTGCCCTCAGAACCTGTCTTTCCAAGGACACCATACACCATGTGAATCTAAAGGTGTCAGTTTTACGTTGGATAGCGTTGACATTACGGCTGAAGGACGTCTAACGGGGTCTGGACACGTCAAACCAATTACGATCAAGGGCAGAGTAGATCAGTCCAAAGATCAAGATAACATGAGTTCGAAATCAGTAGCCTATGTACGGTCTGAAGGGCTACAAGCAACGTTTGAGTATGAATACCAAAACATTTTGGAATGCGTGCAGCAATCCATGGAGTTTACAGCAGAACTTGTGCATGCCAATAGTAGGCATGAGCTGCAGGTAGCGATCCTATTAGAAGTCCTCGTGACGCGACTCTCCATCAAAACTGTACCTGTGATTCTTACAATGGTGCAAAGATTTAATGAACTATTGGAAAAGAAAAAATCAGAAGCCGGTATACCTTCAGATGGCAAGAGTACTTTATTAGAAGTGCCAAATACGAGTCGATTTCCAAAGGAAAGACGTCTAAGAAAGAAAAACAAGCAATCCATCATGCATAGCCAAGTTGCCTTGTTTGTTCAATTTCTCGAAGTAATCATATATCCCAGTCAGTTTCAGGATTCAGACAATGTCGATCTGCAGACAAAACAGCTAACTATCAATCTAGAAGAACATCCACCAGAGGAGGAAGGTATACGTCGTAATCTGGAAATTACCCTCGATAGTGCCGTACTGGCAAAGAACGTACCTGGGCTTGAACTAATGGCTCGCTATAACGAACCTCTGTCGGCTACTTCAGCATCAAAAAACCTCAGTGGCACAAAGATATTCAACATCCCGGGCACAAATATCGTGATGAACTCTGCACAACTTGAATCTAATATTGCATATGAATTTAGTTCCGACTTTGCTGGTAGAATAGGCGTGTCACTAAACATTGGATTGATTAAGCAACTCCAAGAAATGATCAACATGTTCAATATGCAACTATCGCGCGTACTCGATAAAAAATCCGAAAAAGTGCATACACTGGGTGACCCTACAACACCTATCAGTTTGTCAAGCATCGCAGACGATTCAGAAGATGGCGGTAATACGCTAAGCAGTCGAAAGGCATCCATGGCATTAGGTACACCTCGTATACAAATGAATGAGGCTATACCTGAAGAGCATCAGGCCCAGATACCTAGTATGGAATCAGAGGAAACCATAGACAGAGAAACTCCAGATATTAAGATTGCCAATGAGGAAAAATATAATTACGACGCACGAAAGCCGGTAAATTTCCAACCTCAATTGCAGATTATGGGTGATGCAACGCCACCAGTCGAATGGTTAGGATTAAAAAGAGAAAGAATACCTGGACTGGTTCATGAAAATATCACTTTACACTTGAATCAGTTGGCCAAGACACTTGGAGATTTATTAAAATCACAAACTCGTTAAACAAATATGTGTAAATAAAGCATTTCATTATTATAAAAAGACATGCAGCCCTCTTTCTCTCTTGTCTAAAAAGAAAGTTCAGATGAAGAACAGAGCAATATAGTAGCCTTTTTTTATGCTATTTCTATAAAGCCTTGTCACAGAAACAAGATAGGGAACTCTGCGCATCCATCAGCATTCGCTTCTTCACCCTTCCATTATTGCTTTACTATATTCTACCGAGAAGAACAATGCTGTGCTTTTATACTAAAAGATATTAAAGTGATGAGTTGCTATTTGAAGGAAAAGCCATGCCGTTTGGTTGTGTATTTATATGCTGATTTTGTCGAAATGGAGTAAATACTTGATTAGCATGTTCAAAGAAGATCTGTGGTAACTGTGGTTGGGATTGCATCACTTGTAAAGGTAAATACGCTATTTGCCCATGATTCATAGTTGATTGCATATGTGTTCTCTCATGCTTCTTTAAAGATCGAGCATGATAATATGCCTTCCCACATCCTTCCCGCTTACAAATGAAAGGACGCACTTTTGAATGTGTCTTTATATGGGTTGATAATGAGTCTGGCCGAGTAAACTGCTTTTTACATCCTATATATGTATATATATATCCTTGTTAACATCATATGTGTATATATATTCCTTATTATGTATGCTCTTACCTGGTTCTGGACAAACAAAAGGACGCTCACCGGTATGCACTCGAAGATGAGCAAACATTTTGTGACGTTTTGTAAAGGGATTATCCTTTCTTGGACAGTTATCCCATTCGCAGCGATAAGTTGGTTTCCCTCTGCCCATATGAACATCACTCAAGTGATCAATTAATTTCTGTAGATCATTAAACTCTTCTCCGCAGTCAGTCCATAGACAAATGCGTGTGGTTGTCATCTTATTTAAACTAAAAGGTTCTTCTTCTTCAGAATGGGTATAGGAAGTCGCTTCTTCTTCTGACAGATGATTATTCTGTCTGTGCTCTTCTAGCAGTAACATCGAAGGCTGCCTCTGCTGCTTTTCAAATTGTAATAAGTTGTTAACGAGCTGTTCTGTAGACATGTTTTCGAGATAAACTGGATCATAAATCCCATTTTTCTGTTGTTGTAAGAAGTCTGTAGTCATCATATTAGGCTGGTTATTTTGAATAACTTGTGTATTTATATCTGCTCGATTCTTTTCAATCAGTTTATAGCTGTTGAGGGGCTGTTCTACAATCAAATTCATGACCATATCATTATCATTTACTACCACTGTGTCAGGACAAAATGACGGAGGGAACAAACCGGGATTACTCGAGTCTTCTTGAGCAAGTTGCTGTAAAAGAAGGTCATCAAGCTGGTCCATTAACAATTGTGGTTCATTTAGAATATCCGCGGGTATATTGTCATATGAAATAGTGTTGTTGGTTGTTGCCATGTGTTGGTAACTTGGCTTATCAGTAAAAGCAAAGTTGTTTGAAGAGGGAGCTCCAGGCGTGCCATTCTGAGCAAGTGTAGATAAATTGCCGGGGGTATCATTTTGCTTAAATTGAGGCATGTTCATGGTTGAATTATGCACTACATTTGAATAGTTGAATTCTTCTTCAGAGCGATATAATACTGCTTCTTCCATTGTACTCTTTGGTTATGTGCGGATTAATACGCATCTAAGAATTGTTCAATTACAGAAACAAAACAGAGAACAATTGAACCTTTTTTCCCCTCAATTTTGGACGAATAAAAATTGTTTGAAGTGATTTCAATAATTTCAATATGCGTGGGTAAAGTACACCTTTTACAAGCAACTATAAGCATATCTTATTTTCCCATCTCATATATATATATATATACATATATGGCCTGCCACAGCCTTTTATTTCCTATTTTCCTTGTATTCATGTATACAAAAGTAAGGGCCGAATAAAGGGAACCTATTTGAGTTTAAAAATAAGCATGAGATCATGATTCTCTTTATTTATCAAAGATGTTTAGTCAATGAAGTAAGTTAAAGGTTCTTCGCGTGACCAAATGGCTGTGCCACCAGTTTTGATAGAGTAAAAGTCGACCTTTCCGTCATGGGATTTATGACATCTTGAAACAAGTGAGACAAAAAGAGAAGGATATGAACAAATGGTTATTACCTGACGTGAATATACTTTTCTTCACCGAGATGAATCTTGCCAAAGTAGTTGATTCCATAAGCAACTTCTTCAGTTGCATATTCAACCAACACGTAACGCTCGATGCGTTTTAAATCATCTACTTCATGCAAACCGTGCACACTGTCCAAGTGATTAAGCTATTGTCATTTGTTACTCTTTCTTGCTTTTAACTACGATGCTCTTATCGTTACCTCATGAAGCTAACTAACAGTCAGTTATAACTCTCCTATTGGGCTTGTTTAAAAGCTTACCTTATTAATGACTTGCTCTTTAACTTCATGAAAGACCTATAACTCGTTTAATACCTTCTTCTTCTATTCAATAATCACTTACAGCCTTTGCTTCTTCATCAGCAGGGCGGACGGGACCCATATTGTTATGACGTTCGTCAGACATTTTTGATTTTTGTAGTAAAAAGAAAAAGAAGAAGAAAGGAAAAGCTAAAAGAATATTAAACGTGTTACTTGCACTGTGTTACTTTCCAATTTAGTGCTCTAAAGCGTACCGAGATTTGAATCGCAACAAGCGCCATGCAGATATTAGTAAGTCCGGTGCTTAGTGGATATCTTTTGCAAGAAAGCAAGAACATACCGCAAAACCTTTATGGACTTACCAAAAAGATACTCAAAGCTGATTTAGTGATAATTAACAATCCATTCATGAAAGAAATAAAATCAAATACACACATTGTAAAGACCACTTTTAACTTTTACATGATTATGCTCCCGTTCAGTACTAAGAATATCTTGTATTCCAGATAAATTCTAGTCAATAAAGAGGCTGATTCAAAAAAGATGAATACTCTTACTGCTGTGATATTCAGTCATGATTGACTTTTTAGGAAATGCCTCGGACATGACCAACTTTTCTTGAATGACATCAAAGATTCAAGCATTCTTCTCTATTAAATACAATTGCTATTTGTCTGATACAATTCAACATTTATCTATAGCTTCTGATTGTTAAAGTATGCAGACATGAACGTACCGAGCAGGAGAAACTAGCTCATGGACTGTTCACAAGTAAATTTCCAGAACCTTTCATTGAGCATTTTCTGGATGAAAATTCAAAAAGAAAGCACCAGTTCTCTTGAGATCTTTACAAAAAGATCATGGAGGATGTACACGGCAGCCCTGTTAACAAGAAAACGTTCAACGCTGCTCGTGATCACCTCATGCTGTTCAAACTACTAGCTCTCATTCGCTAAATAAAAGACAAACACAAGTTCGAGGCTGGTAAGCCATTCAACGCCATTGATCCTCGTGGAAAACTTGGAGCCGTCGAGCTTCTGGAGGAAATGGCAGCTCCTTACATACTCATGCGCTCGTTCTGATTCTTGGGGTGCCAATTTGTTGATTTGATACTACTGGTCTCACGGGAGAAAAACATGTGTTTCAATGAGTCCATTAGTATGCAAGGTAGATCCAATAATATCAAAAAGTTGATAACTAATAATTTCAAAGCAGAAAAAGAACCAGAAGCAGGTAATGCATCCGAAAAGGATGGCCCATACCATTCACCTGCTCCTACGAGCGCGCCATCTAAAGAAAGTGATGGTAATGAGAAGAGGTAAGGTATAACAAACGAATATCTGATAATAACATGATGCAACTTTGCTTACATATATTTTTATAGTGATGGTAGCTCTTTAGACATGGCAAACATATTTTCGCAAGTCACCTATGGCAACAAACGAAGCAGTGATACTAAAGGTACTTTATTAATCTTTTTATTAATATATAGTGGTATCGATTCATTACTTCGCTATAGATAAGCGAAAGATCAAAAGAAGAATGATACGTAAAAAGAAATAGTTTTTATTACTATTTATAAGTTCTAAAATAAATAAAGCATAAGATAATAAGCTATTTTATATAATGCATATGAAGTAATAATAGTAGCAAAGGGGTGGTGGGAAACGCTGAATCTTGTTTTTTTTTTGGCGAGTAGAAATCTTTAGATAGTCAGAAGAAACCATTAGATGGCGATCTAAAGATTTCTAAGTTTTTTTTTTCGCAAAACGAAGAAATGTGAAGATCGATCTAACGATTTCTTCAGACTATCTAAAGATTTCTACTCAATTTTTTATTAAAATTTTCTGTCAAAATTTCCTACAGTGTGAATGATAATAATCACATCGACATGGTGTTCTTCTGCCATGAGTTATCTGTCCTTAAAGCAATAAGAATGCCGGAGAGCATTATAATTGATGCTACCTACAAAACTACTGCACATAAACTGGTATTTGTCAACATCGTAGGAACAAGCAGCATGATGAAGAAAAAAGATTCTCTATCAACTTTTGAAATTTCCGGTGCGTGGATTAATGAAGAAAAGTAGTTTAATTATGAATGAGTGCTCAACTGCCTTAAGAACACGATCTGGCCTTCCGATTTACAAGAAAAAAATTCATCTTCCTTCAGTTATTGTTACAGACAATGACAGAGCATTGAGAGCAGCAATATCGACCATATTCAATACATTTTTGAATATGCTCTGTTTCATCTACCTACAGAGAAACTTCGAAATCAACTTGATGCAGCATGTAGCGGAAAGCAATAAGGATAAAAGAGATCTCATCAAGCTTCATATTCAAGCTATACTCCAAGATATTGCACTTAGGGCAGACACCAAACAAAGCATGGAAGAAGCTGTATCTAAAATGAAGGAATATTTCCTAAAAGCTGATGTTTGTAAAGCTTCGAAAGAAAAGGACAAAGAAGACTCCACAGGCATTACCATTAAGTCTATCAAAAATGAGGTAAAGATTGATGTAGTAAAAGGTCTGACTAATTTAACTGGATATAGGCCAATTCAATTAGTTTAGAGAAGCGACAGAAAAAGAATAAAACTGCTGAATATATAGACTTGTAAGTGAAAGTAGCCTTGCTAAGTTCATTTCATGAGCATTGAAAGAGGGTCTCAAGCGCTTAATTGTGCTGTTTTTCTAAAATGAATTTTATGTTTTAGGATGATGCAAGAAGTGAAGCACTGGTAATGCTATCATACATATCAATATATGCATTTTAGTAATAGATCAACAACAGAGTTGAAGGTTCGCACTTTGCTATTAAGCATTCAATAAAGTCTTCTTCAGGTACTATAAATATAGTTACCGATAAGATTGATAAGTGGTATAAAAGAAGGGTAAATTTTTCAAGCTATTACAAATTCTTAAATAAAAACTGGCACTCACAATAGCAACATAGAATGAAGAAAGCGACTACAAGACAACTATAGAACTGATATCTATAAACAAACTAAAATATACAACAAGGTATTACACTTAGTACAAAGAGTACAATCATTTGCTTTTGATCGTATACTTTATGAAGTGCTAGAAATTCAAGAGTCAAAAGCACCAATAACCTACATGGAAGCTTGTCATTGTGTAAGTAAGACTTCATTACAACTTGCCTTGTAAACATATTCTGATAGTCGAAAAAGAAAAAGTTCCACTATCTATAATTGCAAGACAATGGTATATAAATTACAATAAAATAAGCGATGGTAAAAACAGAGCATATTGGATATAAATTTTATGATAATGAATATTGCATATGACAACTATTCCACTCCCCATTTTACGACGGTAAATGTTTACATAAGCGTATGCTGTTTATTTCGTACGCTCATTATTATGTAGTTTTTCAGTCGTATTTTCAATCGACTACAGATCCGACTCTGACAGATTTTGTTGAAACTCATGAACAAATTATTGTCGCATACTACGTGAAAGGTGAAAATCTTGCGTTCGTGTGGCCTACAATATATGGCAAAGCGCAAGCATTCTATTACAGAAATATTCTAAAATGCAAGCCGCCAAAAGTCAATACCAAAAATGTCGATTTTGGAAAGGCACCAGAAAATAGGCCAATGCCACAGGCGCTTCCTTGGGGCGCTGCCTATGTTGTCACTATACGACTTTACACTACCAAAGTCTCTGCCTAACCTAAGGCTTGCCCCGTTCACTCGTTGATATAAAATACGATACCATCATAATTACACGTGTTCTTGCATCTTTGTTGATAGACTGACAACATAAAATTAGAATAATTAGAATAAACAACATTTCTTTTTATCTTTTTTTTTTCGTTTTGAAAAGAAACACAAATCAAGATGATGAAAAGTTTTGTTGAGCGACATTATAGGCAATATATAGAGGTAGTGCCTGTAGTATTGGTCTAACTTCTAGCGCATTTTCCGGTGCATGTAGTGTTTCACTTTTGCAAAGAGTGCTTTATTGATATAGCTATTCAGCCTGAGATTCCGGAAGGCAAAGAAGAAGATAAAGCAACGTCGGCAAGCAACTCCAGCGGCAGTACAACAAGCAATAGCACGAGAAGAAACAGAAATGTGGCAACTGTCTCGTCGGCGTTCCTGGATAGTTTTCGCACAACTTATGAAAATATGATCGATGAAAAAAAAAAAAAAAAATGGATTCTGAAGACAGGAAAGATAACTAAGGATGAGATTTTCCGGCATGGCCACTAATGCCAATTCGAAAAGTAAGTGTATTATCTTGCCAATAGTAAAATCGCTGACTGCTGTAGGATAGTTTGTCTCATGGTTTTAATATCGATCCTTCCAATCCGCTGTGGAAAAACAGATTTACGAACGATGAGATCGGTGAAACGCGCAGACACAACCCACATACGCTTCCACCTTGCCCTGATCAACTACTGGATTATTTGAATCACTTTTCTGACAAAGTAAACGCGTCTTTTCTTTCGTTTTTTTTTCTTTTTACAATTATATCTGGCAATTTATAGAAAACACTGAATGCTCTGATCAGTCAAACACGGAAGCGTCATTGCGATTTCGATAAAGAGTTCAATCTTGAATGGGCGCAACCTTCTATCATTTCAGCATTACGGCTCTTTAGAGGAAACTATTTTCCTCTCACAGACCAAACAGAAGCTGACATGATCCGACGCATTTGGTCATTCATCGGCAAAGCATTTGACAATGTCAATCTGGATATATGATGGTAAGAATGAAAACCACATATAAATAAATAAATTAATTAATTAATTATATTTTTTTAGGGGTGAAAAGGGACGCATTGTAAGCAGTTAACGAAAGAAGAGAGAACAATCAGCGAACGATCGCAAAAAGCACGGCCACAGAGCCAATTTGTTGTTCAAATGCAGCAAGGGAGAGCTTGGATGTGCCGAAGTTGGAAAGAAAGACGATGGAGGCAATAGCACTATATAATTCAAGATTATTCGATTGATGGATGGTAGATAAAGCATAATTTTTATTATTTCTAAATTCAAATATATCTTCATCATATTTAATATATGTTTCAATTCTTCAAAAACTTCGTTATAAATCTCTTCATGTTTATTTAGTATTTTACTATATGATTTTTAAACAAAGTATAATTAGCTTCTGATGTATAATTACTTTTAAGAATGAATAAAGTATTATAACAAGCGTTGCTTATATCTATCATTGGCTAAATATGGTACGCATTGGAGTAAATGCTGAGGAACGACTTTGCTTCCCTTTATATAAAAAATAATGCCAAGGTTCATTCAATTCAAACACGATCTTATTTCTGGATCCAGTGAATTCATTCCGTGAACATGAAGGTTTTTTGCACAACATCAATTTCTAAGACAGCGACTTTACTACCTGGGAATAGTGTAACACATTCTCAATACGGGACCAATTGTAGCGGAGTAAATGCTGGGAATTAATAATACAATATGTCATATTTACCTGGTATCACGCATGATCGGCAACCACTTGTTTATATTTTCCCACTAAATCAAGCTGATAGCAAGTCATTTTGAAATGACAACCAACAAAAATAACCATGTAAGAAGCTTCATTAACTAACCTACTATAAACAATTCTATTTCGCAAAATACAAAACAGAATTACATAGAATACGTTGGCCCCGCACAACTTGTATCAAGCCAACGCGCATCTTCGGCTCTTGGTACGCTTGTTGTACAAAACGTGTTTAAATTTTGATTTAATGGATCAAAAAATTAAGCACTTTCAATGGTAAAAGATCTGCAAAATGCATAGCTTTAATGTTACTATCAAAATAAATGAAAATAAGAGAGCTATCCTCTTTGACTGATGACATGTCTCTAAAGATGACCAGGGCGTGAGATAAATAATATAATTCTATATTAGTCATATCATCATCGTACGAAACTTGATGTATTGTTAATGCAATGTGAAGTACGGATAAAATTCGGGGTCGGAAAAATTATAAAAAAAAGTTTATATAAATAGGGCAACTTGATTTGAAGGTTCGTCATAAGTAAATCAAAAGCTTAAACGAGAAAAGGTTGCTGCTCAAAAAAAAAACAAACATATGAATCATGGTTACTAATATCCCTTCATTAGTCTAAATGACTAACTCAACCCCAAGTAGTAAGAGCTCTACAGACACTATGGAAAATACTGATATAGAAGCATCTAAACAGCAATTTACTGATGATAAACAACAACAGCAACAGCAAGAGTATAATTATAAAGATGATCCCGATAATCCATTAGTAAATTGTTAAAGACTGACTCTTTTTACACACATTCTGACGATATTTATTTTCAGAATTGGTCAAAAAGTAAGAAATATACCGGATTTTTTATCGTGTTCATGATGTCCTTCATGGGCTATTTTACCTCTGCTGTTTATGTAAGTGCAAACCGTAGTGTACATAGTCGTACCTAACAGCCTATTTAGATGCCAGCAACTCATGACATTATGGTCTATTTCAATACGAATCTCACAGTAAGTCCACATTTTCACAAGCATAATCAGGTTACACTAAATCATTTGTTATCTATAGGTTATCAATGCAACCATTGCGCTATATATCATGATGAATGCAATTGCTGTAAGAACAAGTATACTCTATAAGTAATATAACTAAATTCTTTACAGCCTCTCTTTCTGGCACCTCTTAGTGAACGTGTTGGTCGAAGGTACGGAAAAGGAACATTGAGAGTGAGATTTTTATTGACATATGAATCAATAGATGGGTTTACATAATCTGCATGGCTATTTATACTGTCTGTACAATTGTGTGTGGTATATCCAAAGGTATCGGTTTATTCTTTGCATTCAGATTGTTACAAGGTATTTTTGGAAGCGTTGGTCAAGCAGTTGGTGGAGGTACCGTTTCTGACATTTTTGAACCTCATGAACGTGGTAGAGCTATGGGTATTTACATGTTGGGGTAAAAGGCTTATGAATAATAAGATACTACAGGTCATTAACAACTTTATTTTATAGAACCATTCTTGGTCCTGCCATTGCACCTGTTATCGGTGGTTACCTTGATCAATACCTGGGCTGGCGTTGGATCTTTTACGTCTGTACAATTCTCGGTGGAGCTATCACCATAGCAGCTTTATTTTTTCTCAAGGAAACACTTTACAGACCTGGTCAAAAAGAAGTTGCCCCTATTGGTATCAAAGAACGACTTGAAAGGCTCAAGTTTAATCCAGTAAGTGATCAATTGTAACATCTGACTGTTTAATACTTACTTTGATCTACAGTTTGCTAGTCTCCAGATGCTCGCCCTTCCTGAAGTTGGTTTGTCCTGTCTTCCTGTGAGTATAGCTTTTGGTTGGTTTTACTACTTTGTTACCATTCTCCCAGCTACCTTTGGAGAAATCTATGGATTCTCTTCTGGCTCTATCGGGTTATGTTATTTGGCAGGTGGTGTAGGCAACGTTGTAGGAGCTATCGTAGCAGGGTTTTCATCTGACAAGCTTTACCAAAGAAGTATTGCAAATAATGGAGGCATTGTTATCAAGGAGTTCCGCTTGCGTACTATTTATTTTAGTGTTTTTTTCTATTTGGCAGGCTCCCTTATGTATGGCTGGTTTCTTCAATACCGTATATTCTGGTTTGCAACCCTTGTAGGATATGCTTTGAGTAAGTTGTAGCACTTGTATTTGAATGTGAACTCATCTCTTATCTAATCATACAGCCACATTTGGTCTCATGTCTGCTATTACTACTGTCAATACCTACATTGTAGAAGCGCATCTTAAAAAAGCTGCCTCAGGTACTACATAAACATATGCCTATTCCGATGCATTCTTACAAATTATATTATAGTTGTTTCTTCAAATAACTTTGCAAGAAATACATGTGCAATGATCTTTTCTCTGTGTGCTGTCTCGATTCGAGGATCCTTGGGTGATGGATGGTCTTAGTAAGTTCATTCCATGATTGCGTTTTATATATTTACTGATTCATTTTTAGCACCTTTATGGGCCTCATGACCACAGTATCCTTTTTAATATGTATACCCTTAGTACAAAAATATGGTCCTCGCTGGAGAGAATTAGCCAATGCATAATTATGTATTGTATGTATTTAATTAGTAAATAGACATAGTGATTTTTAATAAATCTGTAATCGCTACATTGATAAAAGAGCTCTTATTTTAATATGAAAACATCATTTGTACACACTATATTACACTTTGATTCTATAATTAAAAAAGCAAAGACATGCCACCATACTAAAGGAGCCTATTCTCTTTGCTTTAAGGATTCAAGTGGCCATACAGGAATGGTCGTGATCGTATAATCATCCACTAGACCTGCTTGGAATCGTTCAAGTCCAGCCCAAGCTATCATCACACCATTATCTGTACACAGCTGAGGAGGAGGACATATCAGTGGCAGTCCATAAGCATTTACCAGTGTTTCCAATCTAATATCATGAGTCAGTACATGTTTATAGTTTCTGCCTTTGATTCCTACCTTGATCGAAATAACTTATTACTAGCTACACCGCCGCTTACAACAAACGCATTCAATGGCTTCTTATGCTTAACTATTTCTTGCTCTAGTGCCAACTTGATCTTTTGTTCAAGATGATTGATGCATATCATTTGGAATGCAGCTGCTAAATCATTTACATCCCTTGGGTTACTGAGATCAATAGATGGATCCTTAATAAGACGATCCATCGCAGACTTTAATCCTGCAAAACTAAATTTTAATTCCTTCTTTCTTGATAACGACAAAGGTAATGGTAGTTTCGAAATGAATCTCTCTGGATCTCCCTCAGAGGCTGCCTTTTCTAATGCTGCACCTGGTCCTCCCCTTCTTCCCTGGATCCAGTTCAGTTTCAGTGACCTCGATGCTTTATCAATCGCTTCGCCTACAGCATTATCCATTGTGCCTGCAAGTTCATTATAGTCACCGATATTATTTGCTGTCAACAAAAGTGTATGTCCGCCAGATATAAGCAGTGTCATGAACGGAAACTGTGGGTATGGTGCATTGTCTGCATTGGGTGTTGTCAGTCTGGCTGTTAGTGCATGGGCTTCCTGTAGTCGTCAATGTTATTTTGTATGATAGTCTAAAAAAATATATTTACCATATGATGAACGCCAATCAATGGCTTTCCGCATACAGCTGCCATCGTCTTTGCAGCATTTAAGCCAACAGGAAGACAAGGAGGTAATCCAGGACCTCTTGTTACTGCAATGGCGTCTAAATCTTGTACAGTTAATTTAGCTTTTTGAAGTGCCTCACTAACAACACCAGGTAAGTTGCGACTATGACTTTCGCAAGCTAGCATGGGTACGATTCCACCTTTGGGTTCATGTAACTCTTGTTGGCCACGGACTACTTCTGCAAGGATTTGACGATCGGAAGTGACAATGGCTGCGGCAGTATCATCGCAAGAAGTCTCTATTCCAAGAACCTTCAAGGGTCTTTTAGACGGTAATCTCTTGCTTATTCCAAATATATTCCTTATAAAGCTCATTATGAAAACAAAACTGTCAAAAATGAAGCCCCTTGTTGTATCGGCCCTAATTTATTCTTCCTTTTTTGGAAATTAGCTCCCTTTCAAACGTGTTTCATGGCATCCGTTGCTATGGATACAAACAGTAAAGTATAAAAAAAAAAAGGACAATCATATGATGGACTAAAAATAAAAATCAAGCTCTACTTTATAAATAGTATTAAATAAGTGCATATATATGCGTGTGTGTAAATATATACAAATTAGAGAAAAAGGGTAAAGGTATACGAATAAATTAAAAATCTGGAAATAAATCACGGAAAGGATCATCTTGAGATTGATCGCTTATATTCTCTTCAGGGTACTTTTCAAAGTTACTAGTATCATATTCATTTGAATGCGCTGGGATAATGGGTGCCTATAACAAGTTAGTATCTTCCAGAGAATATACACACATCATTCAACTTACTCTAACCGTTTTATTAAGTAATCCATGCCAATCTGTAGTGCGAAACCACTTGTGTCTTTTAACATCATCTGCCCCGCCTTTTAGGTTGCCTAACCTGCGTGTTCTATCAATAACGAGTAGTTTCTTGAGTAGATCCTTTGCCGCATTTTCGAAATAACTTGGGTACTGTACTCTACCGCCTAGGATGCGTTCATAGATACCGAAATGGTTGTCGTCATAGAATGGAGGATGGCCAGCCATCATTTCATATATCAGTATCCCAAGTGACCACCAGTCAACTGATTTACTATGGCCCTTACTTTGAATAATTTCAGGTGCTAAATACTCTGGTGTACCACAAAGGGTCCACGTCCTGTCCTGTACTTTCTTTGCAAAACCAAAATCAGCTATTTTTACATATCCTCGGTTGTCTAACAGTATATTCTCTGGTTTTAAATCACGATAGATGATATCCTTTGAATGAAGATACTCTAATGCCAATACTATCTCTGCTGCATAGAAACGAGCTGTGTCGTTGGGGAATCTACCAGATTTTCTAAGATGTCTAAATAATTCGCCTCCAATGATATATTCTTGAACCATATACAAATTGACCTGATCTTGAAATGTACAATACCTATAATCATAGTGAATATAAGCGTATATGAAAGAACATATCCTGTATTACACTTCTTACAGTTGTACTATAAATGGAAAGTTGATTTGAGAAAGCACTTCCCTTTCTGAATTAATGTGCTCTACTTGCTTTAGCTTTACGATTTCGGCTTTCTTTAATACTTTAATCGCATAATACTTCTTGGCCTTTTTTTCTTTTGCCAAATAAACTCTTCCAAATGTGCCCGTTCCTATATAAAAAAGATGAGATTGATGCAAACCATATTGTATAAACCATCTACCAAGTGTTTCAATAAGTTCATAGTCATGGATGCCTACAGAAGGCGATGGATCAAATATAGGAGGTTGGCTATATATCTTTTGTAATTGTTCTTGATGTGCTATCCATCTTTCCGAGTCAGCAGAGGATTTAATGGTTGACATATCACTCTGATCGTCCTTCTTTGTCCATATACCCTGTATGGTTATGGTCGGACTGAAACTAACAGATGCTGAAGATGCCGATTCTTTTGGTGGAGGTGTAATAACAGTGTCAATACGCTTGAAGAAAGAAGTGACCAGATTGGAAATTAGTTTTAAAGGCATCGTCTCTTGCTATTTTATTGCCTCTGAAAGAAAACGAGAAAAAGACGAGACGAAAAATTAAAGCAGAATGAAATGTTCGGTGTTTAGATTTTAAGCGAACCCGTTGCTAGACACATGATTTCCAAACTGGAATACATGTCCCCAAGCAAAAGTCTGGGCAACCTGCTCCTTTTAGGAATTATCATTGCTCTGCTTTCCAAACCAACTTTGATATTTTGGTTTAAAACGGTGATAAATATTTGTAATAGATGCGCACATGACAGAGCACTTGCATTGAACCTGCAGCAATTGGGAGCCAAGGGAGACACCCTGTACCACATTTTATTGCTAGATCCTGAATTCTGATAGTTTAAGCAAAATGAAAGTTATTGACCCAGTCATTACTATTAAATGATCATGACGCCACACATGTACAAGATCGTCATATTAATCAAATGAGTTTTATATAGAATGGGTTTAGAAACACCCTGTAATGTTTCTTCTGCATCACTTATTGCTTGAATAGGAAATCATGCGCAAATGTAGAAACATTAGTACGCCCACATGCACTGTCCTAAAGTCGCAAATACTAGCAGAATGAAAACGTATATAAAGAACAACACGGCTAGCATGTATTATCGTCTTGATATTGTTTTCCAATGACACAGCAAAACATGACAATCATTCTTTAAAGCACAAGATACAGGAGAAAAAATTAGACTGCTGCAGGCTGATTAAGTGCAACCAATAGCTAATAAAAGAGAAAAAATGACTTTGAAGGCATAAGAAAAATGAATAGTAGAAGGTCATTGTATATTTTTCTAAAGCTACAACGAATGAAACGGACCAATGTCCACAATGAAGGGTTAATGAATAATTGCGGATAATGTATCTATCTGTACACTATTCCAAGGCTATTCTTGTATATTTTACTTTTATATACTCCAGAGCACATTATTGTAGCTTATTCCAAGTGTAATTTAGAATAATGTTTACTCAGAAACAATCTCCATCGGATGGGAGCATATCGGACTCTGTCGACCTTAACATGGAAGGCTCTTACCGGGGAAAGCATACATTATAATTATGTATGCTGGGTTCATCCGACATTAAAACCTTCATGGCATCATTATACTATTATTGGATCCTGCACGACTTCTTGTAGAGAACTTCATTGAAACAATAGTAGTTACAGAATTTGAGATGTTCTTTTAGTTGTAGCAACAACACCACGGACAATATAAACGTAAGGTTCATTATCGCCAAAGGCACCTCTTTCTTTTCCCTTTAGCTTTTTGCAACATGAGCTCTAATAAGAGTGTTCATAAAGCTACACACAGGCTTGACCGAATAAAGAGACAGCTCAATTTGAGCCCTTCCATAATGTCTACACAAGCGCCTAAAGATATGGAAAAGGAAAGACAATCCGCATCATTCAGCATAGAAGCACTTTCTTATTTTTGAATGAGTGGAAAGAAAAGTATATACAAAGAGTAACAAAGACAGTATAAAGACATTTATATGGGCTTACACTATGTTTAGCAAACCGCATACGATTACATAAAATATGATCCAGAACTTGTAGTTCAACTACCAAGAAATACCTTGGACTTTACAAAGGAAGAGTGGCGAGAATTGTACTTTGTTCTACTGTACATCTTTATAAACATATTCTAATTACAAATCTGTAGCAAAATGGGACAAATATACAGGCTTGTTCAACTTAAAGAGAAGTTAAAAGATAACCAAGGCCTGCTTAAAGAAATTGTCGAAGCTTCGTTCAACTATTCCGAAAACTTATGCATGCGAAACGGTGTTCATGAAACTCTGTTTCGCAGTGTAGTAGAAATGATGGGCAAGAATGACCAACGAATCTATTGGGGCAAACTATTGAGCGACTATAAAGTGATTGGATGCTTTACCATGGTAGATTCACTTTGACTTTAATACGGTAGCTCTTTAGCATTCAACAAGCACTTGAAAATGGAGTTACTCATAATGATGTTTTGCTCGATGCTAATAGAGTGGCAGAGCTTCATTACGCCACGTTCTTATACACGGATAATGCAAGACGTTTTTCAGCTATCAATAACTTTTCTCTAGATACAAGCGTTACAATTATCATGAGGCAAATGACGGTCCTATGGGGACTCTATGTCCTTCGTACATATGGAGATCAGGGGTTCCTAGAAGGATATATTTCTTCACAGCAATTAAAAGATATTGAAAAAGCATGTCTCAAGGTAACTTCGACATCCATCAGAATATCTTCTTTTTCTAAAATTTACTTGTGGATATATAGCTTTGCAAGCACCTGAGAAAAGACGTGGTTGGCCTTACTGATGCCTTTGGTTTACCTGATTTTGTCTTGAAAGCGTCTATTGCTCGCTATGATGGCAATATTTATCAGAGTAAGGAAAATGATCTTTTGTACCAAAACTGTATATTTATAATCTTTTAGACTACTTTGATATCATCTTACAGGCACCTAATAGCACAGGTATACCTCCTTACCATGGAAAATATATCCGACCATTAACTGAAAAGTTTAGTCAAATACCGCTCGAGAAAACTCGTAACAAAACACAATAAAGTATTTGGTGTTTATCTTCACCATCAGGAACTTTTTTATTTATTCTAGAGCATCACTTTGTAGGATGCTTACACAACAAGCTCACTAAATCGTAAGTCAGCTTCTTCACTTAGCCATTCAATCCATCTCTTTAAGAACCCAGCATCATTCCTATTGAGTGCTGATCCACCCCCTTTGTTTCCCAAAAGAGTATCTGAATCACATATAACGCATAAATGTCTCTTTGCTCTCGTCATAGCCACTAGTATAAGCCAAAGATGTATCAGTAACCGATAAATTAATAGCAGCATACATACCATTAAGTCTTCTTTTTTCTGCAAGAAATCCGACCTCACCCATTTCGTTAGAGCGAACAAGTGATAATATAATTGCTTCTTTTTCACGACCTTGGAATCCATCTACTGTGCCAATTTCGATCCCTGGCCAATGCTCTCTAATTTCTCTTCGTAGCTTTGATACCTGAAATGCATATGGCGTGATGATACCGATTTGATCTTCTTGAAGACCTTCCTCTAAAAGAGCTTTAACATGCTGTACTGCTAGTTGAACCTCTAACTCGTTTGCTTTGCTTTGCTCTTCTTGTGCGTCGTCAGTTACTTCATGGGATAGGCCAGTATCGCTGGTATCTATCATGACAATTGGTGATTCTGTGTTTTCAGTGTGCTCTACCTCGGGAAGATCGGCCAATACGTGTTCTGCTACGCTCTCGTCTGCAACAAGTTTATTCTCGTAGAGCTCTTTTGAGCTAAACTCCATGATTTTCTTATGCATCCGATACTGAACTGTCAACATTCTTTTAATCCTATTGCCGTACATGGCCAAAAGCCGATCAAATAAAGTGGTTGTCAGGTCAGTATCTGTAGATAGCCCCTTTGATTTTAACGACGTTTGAATCTTTATGGGTGACTTTACTGTTGGTGGCAACTGAAGGTGATCTCCTGCCTTTAGTACACAAAATTAAGATTAGTACACTATGACGTCTCAGATAACAATATACATACCAAAATTGCCTTCTTTGCTTTTAAAAGAGCTATCCAGCATTCAGCTTCTAAAGCTTGTGTTGCTTCATCGATAACAACAACATCAAATTCCCTATTCATCATATTTCTGCTTGCAGCCCTATTATCTTGTTTTATTACAAATTCAAATACATAAGCTAAAGAAGGTTCATATTTACCCATTCAGAGTAGAAATCGTCACCTGAGCATTTGTCAATACTTCATCTATTACCTTTCTCTCTCTAACTCTATAATCCTTTCTCAAGTCCTTCATGAGGGAATACATTGCTCTTCTTTCTGTCCTATTTTTGGATTTTCCAATTTTTGCCAAGGTGTCATCCATTTCTTTTCGTATATCTGCCACAATTCTTCCAGAATCACAGGTACGTGTAATAACATCCAATGTGTGATCTATTACCGTTGGCAATACACGGGCAGGGTGTCCTACACGTACGACTTGAAGTCGGTGTTGGGCTAGTCTTTCGACTAGGTTATCTAAGGGGAGAAAGTGTCAGTTGTTGTATCATTGTTTTACTGACAGTATTACCGACTGAAATATTCGATGGTCCACAAACTAATACTCGCTGACCTTGATTCACAACCAACTGTCTGATTATTTCTACTAGTGTATAAGTTTTACCAGTCTATAGTTAATACGTTAATGGACAATATAGATGCAAAAGTTAAAAGCTTATTACTCCAGGTGGCCCATGAACCAAGGCAATCTCATTTGAACCAAGTGCAAAGCGTACCGCTTCCTTTTGGGAATCATTTAGTGTTTCATCAAAAAACTGAATATCGCTCATCTTTTGAGGAGTTGAGATATCAGATTGTCCTAAAAGAACGTTTATAAGCCTGGATCCTCCTTCGTCACATCTTTGCTGTAATGCTTCTAGTCCCTTTAACATTCTACATATATGTTTTGTATCAGAAAAAATGATCCCCTGCTGTTACTATTGCTTCATCTACCTTTCGTAGGTGATACTGTTTGCCAGCTTTACACTAAATTACGAGGTATTAATACATGTTAAAACACGCATAGGGTCCACTTACATTTGACAGCGTTCCTGAAGCTCAGCCGGAAGTTCATCTTCTATTTCCTGAGAAAGAGCAACAGTAATCCTTGATTCTGTCACACGAGCAACGACGCCAGACCATTTATCGACATTCTTTGAAGGTTTATCTTTCTTGTATACATCAAGACCAACGATATCTCCTGTTGTTATTTTATGTGCAGGCAAAATAGGCGGCAAAATATTTGGATTGGCAAGCTCGAGATCGATCAAACTACAAGAGAAGGCTAATTTCAACACCAAGAGCAAACATTGAACATGTAACTGTATTACCTTTTGCCTCCTAAGCCAGTTCTCATTCCTTTACATGATGAGTGTTATGCCATGTATGATATTCAACCAATACCTGTTATCTTTAGGCCAACAAGAGCAATACCGCGTCGTTGAAGTTGAATGGGCGCATAGGAAGATAGTAGTTTTATGGTCTCTTCAACATCTACTTTTCTTTCAGTCTCTATTAACTCCCTTTGATGAGCAATGAATTTCTCCATTTATGCAAGATGTCTGGAAATTATGCTTTTTTTTTTTTTTTAGAAAGAAAAAAAGGCAAATAGACAACTTGCACAGGTACACAAGAAACGATATAAAGTCACGACAATGGCGTCAATATGAATCGATAATGATACATATAAGCAAATGCACGCATAAGCTCTCTTTATCTATCAAACACCATATCGATCTAGTTAAGATGACTCATGTGTTATCACCTATCACTCAAGTCGCAAAGCGATGTCGATCCTTGGTGGCGTCAATCAATGAGTAGACGCTAGGGCGAGTGGGACGCCGTGTCATTTCCCGAATGATTTGAATAGAGTCAACACTACATGCATCAGAAAACAAGCTAAGGCTACGGGCGCTACCTATGTTGTCACTACAACTTCACACTACCAAAGTCTAACCAAAGGCTGTCCAGTTCACTCTCTCTGATATAAAATACGAATTGACCATAATTACACGTGAGCTAAGTGGTCTTTGTTGATCAGACTAACAACATAAAGTTAGAATAAATAAATCAATAGCAACATTTCTTTTTATCCTTTTCTTCCTGGAAAGAAACAAAACCAAGATCGTTGAAAAGTTTTGTTGGGTAGCATCATAGGTAATGGGTAGAGGCAGCGCCTGTAGTATTAGTCTAATTTCTGGAGCATTTTCTGGTGCATGTAGTGTTTCCCTTTACATAAATGTGAAAATATAGACGAAAGGATCGAGTTTGCAGATTTTTTTTTCAATTGTAATTGTTTGGAAACAAAAATTCTAACGCTTTCTCAACAGAATCGCTTATAAAGAAGAGATATGGAAGGACATTTATAAACACAGAGACCTTATTGTAAAGCTGAACAGTTTGCACAATCACTTCTTTTATGTGCTTATATTTTCTATACTTTTTTTTTAGCGATAAAATAAAAACACATACAAGTTGCAGGGCCTTGAAGTCATATACAAGTTGAATAAGATATGTGGAAACGAAGTATTGAGCTCCATAGTAAATGATGAAGATGCACTCAAGCAAAGGTAAATATAAATAGTCTAAGCGTGAGATATTGTGTCATGGATATTAAGCATGTACTCAATAGAACTACAAATGACAGTCCTAGGAAGGAAGATGTATGGAAGTTGGATGATTTAACGGTGACTATGAAAGCCAAATTCAATGCCCAGTTGTCAAAGATAGATGGCTTCTTTGTGATATGGGTATTAGCTTATCACTTTACGCCTTCCAAATGGTAGCTTTAAACAACCAAGATGAACTAAACATGGAAGAACACGTTCAACACATGCTGTAATTAACAACATGTCTTTGCAAATGATATAAACAAGGAAATAAACATCTCATTCATACATACCTTTCTTCAACGGCCATATCAAGCATTATTTTGTTACAAGATGACCGTTGGCATCCTAATATTCAGGGTATCTTTGGTAGACAAAATCTGTTGAATATACATAAAGCTTTGTAGGAACAGTTTTTGTCGGCACTTATGCATCTGTGTTCAACACAACAGTATCATACACAGTATTGGATATTACCAAGGTGATTATATTTACACAAAAGATAGTATGTGATGCTGACCGCTGTATAGAATTTAAAGCATAAAGAAATATCAAGAATAGATGTACAGATAAACCTTCTTTTGCTAACTCGCAACTCATCTAAGACCGAATATAAGATCATTCGATCAGTGTCAATGTTGTATGTATCTAGTTCAATTTTGTAATTTAGAGGAGCTTCATTGAGAATTAACCAACTGACAAAAATGATAAGATCCATAATCATGCTACAGTCTTTGCTGACTTCATGTTCATCAATGAAGTACATTCTTTTTTCAGTACAACTTTTATCCTCAGCTATTTTTTCAGCTCTTATATTCAATACACTCGTAATAACTCACTTGATTCTATTAGTGGCTCTTCTCTTGTTGTAGCTGATGATCAAGTGAAAGAAAGTGGCTAAACACATTTTTGTTTGCGTTCATTCCGTTCAGTTCAGAAGGGACTTTCTTTTGCTATCAGTTGAGTTTGTTCTTTCCACAGATTAAATAACAAATATAACTGATGTAGTAGCTTGGGAATAAAAAGTATTTTTTACACGATATCCTTCAGCCCTCTACTTCCCTTCTCACTGCTGTGTAACAAATCTTGGCAGAGTACTCTTACTTCCTTATGAACATCAAATAGCGCGATAGGGCTAGCTCTTCTCACTGCTATCAGCTTGTAGGTAAATACTACAGAAAAGACACACTTGTTAGTAGCAGTAGTAGTAATTGCAAAAAAATAGTATCCTAACTATCTGCTATGTTCAAAAAGGCAGGGCAACCAACCAAACAACGTGAGAACATCATAAAGACAAAATAATTAAGAGAACCTTACGGATTTTCAAAAGAATATTATGCAGTGTTCCAGCATAAACAGTGATATAATAAACTAAGCCTTACGTTACTTCCCAAAAGGAGAAAATCATAGCCATTATACCATTAATAAACCTTGTATATGAAGATTACACATCAATAGTACTAAGCAAAATTTAAAAAAAATCATGTCAAGAGTCAGAGAATACGATAGGAGAAAGTAAAGGGAAGCATTATGCAAAATTATGAAGCAGTTTGAATGTGGTTGTGATACCAAAGGATATGTATTTAAGAGTTATGCATAGATAAGAAGGAGCTTGACTCACCGCTCGTCAAATGTTTGATTATGTATATAACATGAAATAATTTCCTTTGATGAGCATCAGTAGTTAGATCGATATGATAATTAGAAGTAGTGAGTAAAGTAAGCTTAAATGAGATGGCATACAACTTTCGTTATCACACTTTATTTGTCCTTATGATAGCAAGGCCACAGGGAGCTGATGATAAAAGCCTATGATTATTACAACTATGAATGTATGTCTTATTGTGTTCATCTTGACGATAAAGAATAAAGGACATTGACTGGAATCATCAATAGTTGCTTTATTCCCTTTACGTTATTCAAAGGCATTCATGTAAGCTGCATGAATTATATATTTATCTCCTCCTTCCTCCTATTTTGACATTATTTTTATGGAACTTTCAGACTTTTCTCTTGGCGTTGATATGTAAACAAATAAACTGGATTTAGGGCATGATGCAATGTATGTTTGGGTTAAAGGGCGTTGACTCAGGTCTTCCATTTTTGTAATGGATTATGCTTCAGGATAGACTATCAATAAAACACGGAAAAGAGTAAATAGCTTAAAAAATATGTTATATTTTGGATTCAGAGGATAGTCAAAGCAATAGATGAAGCAATGCAAATAATATGAAGACAAGAAATGTCCTTTAAATCAAAATTGTCTCTCAAAAAAGGAGATAAACAAACTTTCAAAGGAGAGCAGATGTTTGTGTGTGTGAGTTTTTTAAAAAAGATGCTTAGCCCATTTTGGGTTAAAGGTAGGAAGATAAAGGGATAAAGGGATTTTGATTGCTTCTTTGTTTGGTGTGAGCAAAATTACATTTCCATGGGGAAGTTTTAAAAGATATAAAAGGAGACAACTTTTCCCCTTTATTCAGACTATTCTTTCTTTTATCTTCAAATATATCAAGCAAGCTTTGACTATGAATCTCTTTCAATAACTTTCAGGGAAGTACGGGGTATAATCTATGGGTCTTTTTTAAAAACCTTCCTAACACGGTTATGGGGGCGGGGTGGGGTGTGTGGCGGTTTTTTGTAGGTTCTATTCTTGGTCCTACTCATGGTCTTTTGGGCTTCTTTGCATTCTTCAAGTTTCTAAGGTTGAGGCTGCTCACTAGTCAAGCTTTTGGAATGTACCTGGCCACCCAAGAAGCACACTTTAAGGGCAACACAGAGAGTCTTGTAGCATGGTTAAGGTCACCTTGTTCCTGCTCCTCTCTTGTTGGCTTCACTGTACCTTCAAAGGTTGTCATGTACTGAACACTAGTAATATTTCCCCTTTTTTTTTAAAAAAATAAAATAATCTGCTTGAACATTCTTGGGCATAATTTTTGTCTAAAATTTTACATCATTAACCCACGTTTTATTGATTAATAAAGGTTTGTACTAAATCAAATATGTTTTCTCTACTTTTTATCTGCTTTTGACTTTTATTTATCTTTAGCCACTATTGCTATCTCTACACATAACAGTAATGCCGACAGTGTCGGTTAGAAGAGGAAAATAAGGGGGTAGTGTAACCACAATGCAATCCTTGTATTACGAAAGAAACGTTTAATCCCATATAAGGTTTATTTAATAATCATCAAAGTGTCCATATTGTATAAAGTTGAATCGCAAGCACCAAAAAAGATACACAAAGGAAAAAATGTGATAAAATAAGTGATGATTCAGAGAAAGACAAGCACGTCTTATGGCTGTTGTATCAAACTAAAGCAAATATAAAACAACGGTGTAGCTCGCCCTGTATTTGTTTTTTCTTTTGGTGATTTGCTCATTTACATTATAATTGTACGTTAGTACCTCTACGTTTCTTTCATTAATTGCATAGCCTTTCTCTTGATAGTAATTATCAATCTGGAAAAGTATAGCATAGGCAGCCAGCAAAAATTCCATCGCTGAATCCATCCCGTTGGCTTTCTGCTGTTTGTCGAACTTGTGATAACGCTGAAGAGTAGCTTTAACACTTCAGTGAATTGTCCTTGAAATAAGAATACTGGACTGCGGCCGTACAGTTTTTGTATCTGTCTCAGAACCTGGCCTCAGCCGAAGAATTTTGGGCGACTCTCATCACTCTCTCCTCAACCCAGGATGTCTCCCCGTCATCCGAGATGCTGAGTAAAGTTGGACTCGCTTTTTATGTTTTCTGGCGACGCCATTGGCAGACAGCATTCCTTTAACGGTTCCCTTGGATAGGTTCCGTCCCACTCGAACCACTGATAGCAGCTGCGTGCACTTTTGGTGGCAATTTTGTTTAAAAAATAGAATAGTTTTATTAAATAAAGGTGTATATTTTAATACAATACAAAAAAAGCCATCTATGAAAACAGTATTATTAAGGAGTCGATTTAATTATGGCGAATGATAGCTGGTATGTCGTGTTATATATGTTAATAACATGTATTGTTGTCAGCCTCATTGTACTGTTCATTCTTGGAACATAGATCTATAGTAATTTCATAAGATAAGATTAAGTATTTATATGGTAAATACGGAAGACAAGAACCTTTGATTTGAACATGTTTATATCATTCCGGGGGCTATAATTTCATTAAAGATTATATCTAGTTAGATCCAATAAGAATTTTGATTTGATTTGATGGCAGTAATCAAGATATTATATTGTTGATGAATGTTCCCTCAGTTTTAATTAAAGGATGAATGTGAATTCATGTAGCTTAAAACGTCTATTTCATCACTTTAACAACTTGCGACAATCAGAAAAGCTAATGATGGCATAAACTATTTCTAAATTTCTTCTAGAAAATACAAACCGGAAAAGAACAAGCAATATATCACTGGAGGTTGTGGCCAATCCTTGCAGCAAAAAGCGAATAAGGTGAAATGTACGTAAGTAAGAAAACTAGTAGAGTCTTTAAAGCAATGTAGTGTGAAGAGTAACCTCTGAAAGTCTTCAACGCTGAGTGTACAAAAAAATAAATAAATAAACAACAAAGACAAGACAGAAATAATTGACAACAAACTAAACAGTTTGCCAATTTGATAGCATATACTCACACAGACTATCACTGTAACTGTAAACAACCTAAGTCATCGGATAATAACCACGAAAGAACTCCTTATGTTGGGTATGTTGTACCAATGTTTGAATACTTGGTTAAAGGAACAAACTTATTGGGACTTTCATGGTGTGAAAAAGTAGTAGAAACACAAACATATGCTCAGATAGCAGAAGTTGACTTTGTACCAGCCGAAGGTAAAAAAAAAATACGCTGACGGATTAGGAAAGTTAAAGAATTATGAAACATTGTTTATTGAATCTTCGAGCTACACGCTTGAGGATACATTAAAATCCATCTGTGACCTTTTCTACATCCTCAGCCAGTTCAACAAGTGTAGCTTCCAAACAGCATTAAAACGATCACTATTTGGTAGTCTTTGCTTATCGTGGAATTAGAAAGTGTTTTTCTTTTCTCTTACAATGAGAAAAATCAAATTTTGATTCTTAAACCATAAAGAGGTGTTACATTGAATTCAAGAAAGATACAGCATTTCTCTTTAACGACTGATTTCAGCCAATCGAAAACTGCATTCATGGCTAACCTTTCTGAGTTTTAATCTCTATAAACCGTCCCAAAGCTCCAGAGGTCCCAAAAAAAAAAATGAGTATTCCCCATTCGTTATGCAACTTCTTTTTTGTTGTTGTTACTGACATCAATAAAAAAAAATGGCTGAAAAAGGAGATGAAGAATACAAGGTACATACTTATTGATATGGCACAAGATTATTCAATATACAATAAACAGAGACCTCAATCATCATCTGAAGAAGAGTTTGTAGAAGAGGATCAACCCAAGCAAAAAGCTACCAAGAAACAAAAGACCGAACAGCAAGTAGGTGAAAAGCGAAAGAGGGAAGTAACTCGTGATGATAATGGTGACCAAATATTCGAAGTAAAATGAATGAATATCAAAAGTGTGTTGTTTGTCAAACTCACGCACAACATTAGTTATCTTCAAAAAGAAGAGTTACAGTTCGTTTGTTCAAGACAGGCGATGGATCTCCTTCGGTAGATATTCGTGAATTCTATAAAGATAAAGCCTCAGGCGAGATGCGACCAGGAAAAGGTTTGTTTAAAAATCTCAATGCCATGTGTGTTTACTTATTTATAACCTAGTTGGTATTTGCTTTCCTGTTGCTCAATGGAACAAATTAAAAGAGCTCATTCCAGATATAGACGAAGCTATTGATGCACTACAAAAAAAATAGACTGTGTTGACTCTGGATGAGCAATAAAAAAGTGACTCATTCAAATTTTTTAATTTAATTCCGTCTTTGTTTTTGATAAGTCCCTCCTTTTTCTTCTTCTTATAGTTTAAACATGCCCTTTGATCTTACCAAAGTCATTAGACCCAATATTTTGGCATTGAAGCCATATCGATGTGCTAGAGATGATTATAGTGAAGGTATCTTATTGGACGCCAATGAAAATGCCTATGGTCCTGCTTTGACAGGTGAACACAAAGGAGACTTGAATCGATACCCAGACCCATATCAATCTCAAGTGAAAGAACGTATTATGAACCTTAGAGGATTAAAGTCTATTCAAAACTTATTTTTGGGTGTTGGTTCAGACGAAGTAATTGACTTGCTCATTCGAATTGCTTGTGTGCCTGCAAAAGACAAGATCTTGATCACCCCTCCTACCTATGGAATGTACTCTGTATGTGCTCAAATTAACGATGTTGAAGTTGTCAAGTCTAAGCTTATAGTTGAAAATGGTGCTTTCCAACTTGACCTGGAAAATGTAAATAATACAAGAAAAAAAAAAAGAAAACAAAATAACATGCAAAAATATAGGTCTTTTCTTGCATCAAGACAAACCCAGAAATTAAAATAGTCTTTTTATGTTCACCAGGAAATCCTACAGGTACCTGTCTGACTCACGACAGTATCCGTGCTGTTTTAGAATCCGATTATCAGGGCCTTGTTGTTGTTGATGAAGCCTATGTTGACTTTGTTGATAAGGAAGAAGGTTCAGTTGCCACCTGGGTTGATAAGTATCCTAACTTGGTTGTCATGCAAACACTCAGTAAAAGTTTTGGTCTTGCTGGCATCAGATTAGGTATTGCTGTAGGACACCCTGAGTTGATTCAAATCTTGAACAACACAAAGGCACCCTATAACATCGGTACACCCAGTGCCCTGATTGCTGCTGAAGCACTATCAGAAGAAGGCTTGCAAAAGATGTATGATTACCGTCAACGTCTGATCGATCAACGTGGATTGGTGATCGAAAAGTTAAAGGCTATCTCTGGTATAGGTCGTGTCTTGGGCGGTAATGATGCCAACTTTGTTCTTGTCGAAATCCTCGGATCCAATGGACAGCCCTGTAATGATCGTGCTCACAAAGTATACAGCATGATGGCTGAAGCTCTGGGTGTTGTCATTCGTTTCAGAGGAACAGAGTATGGCTGTAACGGATGTGTGAGAATTACCGTGGGCACTGAAGAAGAGAATGCAAAGATGCTTGATATGCTGGAAAAGGCATTGAAGGATACAGCCTAGATAATAAAATGTGTAAATATTGTAAAGATTTCTTGTTCTCTCATACACACTCGTATACTTGTTTTATTAATTATTTCATGCAAACATTAAAACAAGCTTCAAAGGGCCGTCATTGTATGTTTATTTTATTATTCGCATCTGACAGAGCAAATGATCAAAAAAGGACCAAAGCAATGTGGTAAAATGAAAACTTAAGTCGAAATACTCTGTAATGACATGCAATTGCCTTTTTTAGATGCAGCTTTTACAAAATCTTTTTTTTTCCGCAAATGTTGCTTTGAAGCTTACATGATGCCAACGAGAATAAAATGAATAAAAGTTGAGCATTATCTTGCATTATATTTACAATAAAAAGGATGAACGAAGGAATACGCTTATGGCGTGTGTTGAATAACCCCCTTATGCAGTTAGTATAAAGCCTTGCTGTTTTCAATTGTTATACATTGATGCTTGTGTGACAGCCTAAAACACATAAATTGCCCACACTTTCATTATCTCTATTTCTCTTTTGCCTTTTTTTTTTATCTCATTGATCTTTCCATATGACTGATACCATATTAACTCGCACCCTTGGACTATCTGCTGCAGTATTGACTGCCTTGGCAATAAAATACCCAGATCGAGCTGTATTTGATGAACATCGCGAAGGCATCGCTTACAAAAAGGGTTGGCCACTTCTAGGTGGCTTACCTGCCATTTTATCTAATGCAGATAAATTACACGATTTTTTCATGAAAGGTTTTACTGAAATGGATTCATTAACAACGTAAGATAGTTCTTTATTAATCAAAAAAAAGCTTATTTTTAATATGTTACATAGAACAGCATCAGCTTTTGGTATGCCTCGTGCCATTGCCACCATTGATCCTAGAAACGTTGAACATATTTTAAAAAGTAAATTGATAAAATATAACAAATGTCATATTTAACACTTTTTTAATAGATAATTTTGAAAATTATGCAAAAGGACCTAACTTCAATGCTTCCACAGAAGATTTATTAGGCCATGGTATCTTTAATGCAAATGGAGATCAGTGGAAGTATCAACGAAAGACAGCAAGTCATATATTCAATGTCAAGAACTTTAGAGATCATTTTACAGAGTAAAAAAAAAATATGAAGCACAATGGATGTCACTGACTTTGTATCGTATAGGGTGTTTGTCAAGGAACTAGGAATCATGTTTACAGGCATCTTTGATAGAGCAGCAGAAACAGGAGAAATTATTGATTTTCATGATATTATGTTCAAGTTTACCCTAGACTCTTTTATTCTGTAAAGTAACCCCTGCTTCTCTCTCTCTCTCTCATACATCACCACTCACTTCTTAAATAGTCTCGGCTTTGACGTCCAATTGAATGCACTGAGCAGTAAGGACAAGGTCCCATTTGCTGCTTCCTTTGACGAATGTCAACTCAACAGCTTCCAAAGGTTTGTCAACCCCTTCTGGAGGCTGACAGAGCCTGTCTACGTCCTCCTTCATCCATGGCAAAAATCAATCAAGCAGCACCTCAGGACGATAAACGAATTTGCCAATCAAGTGATCGAGAACCGTCGAGCGGACATGGAGAAAGGAATCAAGACACATCGTGACTTACTGTCGAGGTTCATGAATGCGACAAATGAACATGGAGAACCACTGAATAACAAGGAACTCAGAGATATCGTCCTGAATTTTGTCATTGCTGGTCGAGACACAACGGCTCAGGCTCTATCGTGGACCTTTTATAATTTACTTTTACATCCTCGAGTAGAAAAGAAGCTGTTGGAAGAAATCCAATTGAATATTACTGATGACTTGATGGATAATCCTGTTGCACTTTATGACGCTATAAAGAAGATGAACTATGCGCATGCTGTGTATGTATCATTTGGCTTTAAAATAACAGTAACTCATCTATTTGACTTAGGTTTTATGAAGTACTCCGCCTTCATCCTTCCGTGCCTAATAATCAAAAATACGCCCTCAATGATGATATCTGGCCTGATGGAACCGAAATCAAGAAAGGTGACTATGTCATCTGGTGTCCATGGGCACAGGGTCGTTCAGAAAAGGTCTGGGGTGCAGACGCAAAGGCCTTTAAGCCAGAACGATGGATTACACAAACAGGTGAACTTCGCAGAGAGTCACAGGGTCAATGGCCTGCCTTTCATGCTGGCCCTCGTGTCTGTTTGGGTCAAAACTTGGCAACACTCGAAGCATTGGTGGCTCTTGTGTTTATCGTCAAACGGTACAAACTCACACTCACTCCTGGTCAAAATATTACCTATCAAGTATCATTAACTCTGCCTATGAAAGATGGCATGAAGGTTCAAATTGAGAGACGTTAAAGTCTTTATAATAATAATAATAATAAAATGGCCCATGTCAAATTAATTCCGCTTGTGTTTAAAGAGAGAGGGCTTCATACTTGCATCATCGCCTCTATTATCGGAGCTGGATGCATATAAATTTTAAAACACAATACTTTTACGTGCATTTTTATTATTCATCATGCCTCCAAGAATACCAGATATTGTCAAAGTGCGCCAGCTTATTCCTCCCCTCAGTAAGAGTATGCACAAGGGACAAGCAGGTAGGATATAATAGGATGCTATGGATATAACATGTACTCAAAACTTTAAAAGGAAGAGTCGGCGTCGTCGGTGGTTCCGAAGAGTAAAGAGTGTTTTAAACAAAAAGAAAAGAAACTTATGTCTTTATAGTTATACTGGAGCTCCTTATTTTAGTGCAATTGCTTCCATGAAAGTGGTAAGCCGTGTGTTCAACTTTCTTTTCTAATCTTGACATGTCATAATAATAATAACAGGGTGTTGACCTTTGCCACGTCTTTTGCGAACCTGGTGCTGGTACTGTCATAAAGGTAAGCAAGCGATATTTATATAATAAAAGTAACTGACGCTTTATGTTCATATAGTCATATTCTCCAGGTATAAATTGACACAGCATAAAACAAAAAGAAGTAAAACTGAAAAAAAAGGACTATCGTAGATTTAATTGTTCACCCTTATATGAGAACAAAGGAAAAAGTGGATTCAAAAGATGCTAGCTTAAAAGACATAGTCGATCGGGTCTCTAGTGTCTTTTCTAGACTGCATGTCCTCGTCGTTGGTCCTGGGCTATCAAGGGACGAGCTCATGCTGGACTCTGCAAAAGAACTCATTTACAAGGCTCGAGAAAAGGATATGGCCATCGTTATTGATGCTGATGGCTTATACCTGGTTCAGCAGCATCCAGAAACGGTAAAGGATTACAAGAAGGCTGTATTGACGCCAAATGTGGTTGAATTTCAGCGATTATGTGAAAAGATGGTAAAGAGATATGCGATAAATAAAGATGATTATGTGACTAAAACCCAAAGTATATAGAACATTAATGCTAAAGCCCATCCCAAAGATGAAGTAGCACAACAACTTAGTAAGGCCTTTGGAGGTGTCACCATTGTCCAAAAGGGACCTGAAGACTATATTGCTAATGCAGATCAAGGTAACTTTTGTATTATTGTTTTTTACATTCAAAAAGATATTGAAATATGTTTATAGTGTTAAAGTGTGATGCCGAAGGTGGTCTCAAGCGAATGGGCGGTCAAGGTGATATTCTTACTGGTATCATTGCTGCATTCTTGGCTTGGGGAAAGGGATATGAAGATGAAGTTTGGGAGTATGTGTGTTTCTTTTATGTATTCCATATTCTCACTAATATATAACATATAGACATCCTCATGAGGTTGACAGTAAGGATATTGCCATGTATGCTTCATGGGCAGCATGCACTATTTCAAGAACCAGCTCTCGTTTAGCCTTTCAAAAATACGGTAGAGCTGTACTAACTAGTCACATGTTGGAAGAAATTGGACAAAGCTATGACCTTTTTGTTAATGATAGGTTGTAACAGACACATTTCGATCTTGCCAAATAAAATAGTGATTTACTATCTGAGCTCCAAATGCTTTTTCTTTACTCCAAAGAGGTGACCGTCGACTTTGCTCTTTTTCTTTTCTTTAATAAAATGGACAATAATGATACAAAGAACTTGAAGCCTGATGAATATACGAAAGGATTAAATAGAGAACACGTCATCAAGTTAACAGAGGAATCATGTAAGCATTTTGTAGAATATACAAAAGCTGAGTTAAAAGGTATGTTGTATGCTTCAAACGTTATATAATAATTTCCGTTTATTTTTAGTTACTGTTGAGGATTGTAAGTTGCTAGAGAATATGAATTATATCACCAAAGAGAAATACAGTCAAATGAATCAGATGAGTCAAAGGATTATGAGCGAAATATCCAAACTACAGAATACATGTATACAATA
The DNA here is from genome assembly GCA_025529335.1 of Rhizopus sp. PT2906. Taxonomy (NCBI): domain Eukaryota; kingdom Fungi; phylum Mucoromycota; class Mucoromycetes; order Mucorales; family Rhizopodaceae; genus Rhizopus; species Rhizopus sp. PT2906. The sequence goes on from JAMYHX010000175.1 coordinate 41,534, forward strand.
CCCTTTTTGGATATAACATTCTATTAAACATCATTCTATTAGACGACCAATTTGATCAATTTATTACCCAAGTGGATGATATTCATCAACAATCTATCAAGATGGAAAATACTATTAAAGCATTAGATGAATACTCAAAGCATTTAGGTATTTTCAATCTTGTGTCATATTTACTCATTTCTAATGAAACATTTAGAAAACAAGTTATCACTCTAATACACAACTATACTTATGCCACTTTCTTTTTTTTCTTGTAACTGTGTGACTATCATTCAATAAAATTATGCGACCTTTACTTCGTCTGTAAATGCATTAACCTTTCTACATCTCATTCAGCACTTGCCCCTTACTCATCACAAAGGGCGAAGCCTTTAAGTCTGCGGCAGCACGACGACGTGCAAAAACGAGCGTAGCGAGTTGGAAGCGGCTAGTCAGAGAACAGCGAAACTGAAATAAAAAAAAAAAAAAACAAATGCCAAGATGACACTAAATTGGCTACACGCCGTTACAGCCATAACTAAATGGACTTGACGTTACTAAAAACGTGGGCTGTAATGATGACAAGCTTATAATGAATAAACATTAATACATTTATACCAGAGGTGAGTAATGGCGTGTAAATTCAGCGAGCCTCAAACCCGAGTCAACCAGCAGTTGATCTGGGTATCATGCACAACATATGTTGGTAAACTACCTTGGACGGATGAGTCTAGACATTAACATGTAAAGAGGTATTGTTCTAAACAATCGGGAAATTCAGCTTTTTTGTAACAGTTTCTTCGTTAAAATGGCAGAATTACCGATTGTCGATATAACCTCAAACGCAACCGAAAAGAACAACAATCTGAACATCACTCAAATATTTTCTTTTAACGAGCATTGCCAAGCAGGAAGAATCACAAACATGTTTAAATACTGCCACGACCTACAGTGTCATCAGCGATATACTAACCGACTTGCAACTTAGTACAACGTCGTACACGATTGGCGTTGACCAAAAAATCCATTATTACAACAATCCGGCTGAGTATCCTTCGCGACTGCCCTCCTTGGTCTCAGTATCAAATACCAACTTCTAGAGGATATTAAGACAGCTTTAATAAAAAATATATATATATATATAAGCAAAATAAAGAAAAATGAAAAAATAAAAAAAAAACTATAAACCAATTTTGATCCCCTTCCTCAAAAAAGACATCCAAATCCTCTTCTACAGCCTTCGCAGTGTCTAATACGTCCATGATAGATGACTCCTCCAACCCGGTAGCAACAATTTTTAATACACTATCTGCATGTGCAAGTCTTCGTCTTTTTGCTATCCTTTTTTCCAACGACGTTATCTGCTTGGATTCAAACACAGGGAGAGGACGGCCAGGGTCTTTAATGCTGTTAAACAAAATAAAATTAGCATATAGTACAGATTTTAATTTATTTATACTTACATATTTCCTTATGCAGCTCTTTGAATACCTTGTTTACTGTTTCAAAGCTGGATAGGCCAGCACTATCCCTTCCTGAGATTTTCAACAAACTGTACTTCTTCAGTACATCCGCTATCAAGGCATACTCCAATGCTGGATGCTGGTCATTATCGATTGACCTCCAGGTCAGTACGCCTCCTACATATACACCCAGACGGGTGACGGTCACCCGACGGGTACACGTACTGTACCCACTTGCGTTAACTCTTGTATAAATGGTCATTGACCCTACACTAACAGTTAGCAACAATCCCAAGAGAGATGACGAGGCTTACCTTCTATTTGTACACGATCGCCTTCTCGTAATTTACAGAACAACGTGACAATATGGGCATGAAACGCCTGTAGGTTATAAAAATTGCCGTCGTCTTTTACACATATCTCCTCATGCAGATCGCTGAACAATTGCATCAGTAATCTTCACAATAAGCATGTCTTAAATAGATATAACAACAACAAAAGAAAAGGATAATAACGCATCCTCCATTGTCCTATGTAAGATGTTCAAGTTCAGCTGGCGTAATTTATCAGGCGTAAAGCATCCAACATGATTTTGCCATTCATTTATTGATTCTGATTGATGTAAATCTTAACCATATGAAGTAAGAAGTATAAATACCTCATTTATATATTAAATAAACTTTAGTGTTCGTATTGGACATCACTATCATAGTTGGTAAGTAATGCTTAGACGTCAGTTTGAATATGTGAATACAGTGTCCCATAAGAAATTTGCCTTTAATTATCTATACTAATTACAATCTTCAGCAGTACCTATTAGCTTTTCTCAATTGTGAAATGGTCGACAAGCCACGGATATGGCGAAGCTAAGTCAGCAATCCAGGAAGCAAAAAATATCTTAGTGTACCGAGATCTCATTCAAGTGGCGATATTTTGCAAGAACGCTTTCGATACACAGAATTTGGATGACATCCCTGGGCTAACAAATTGTTGGACGAAAGATCGCGCTTTATATATTGGTATTGCCATCCATTAGTGTTTATATCATATACGGACTGGGCTCTGTTAAATTGTCCACAGTAGACTCTTGATTACAGAAAACCTATCGGGAGCATAAAAGACATTACATAACCAAAGATATTCCGTAATAAAACATATACATCGACAATCCAGGGGAATATTGCAGAAAACTTAAATCGGTGGCTGCCAAGTCCTTTGAAAATGACATTTAATTATCGCAAATATTCCGTATTGCTGTATTCCGTAATCGAGAGTCTACTGTGTTTCATATAAAATAAGAGCATTTTTAAATTTCTAGTTCCCAAGCATGTAAGACTGTTATGATTGACTGAGAAAGTCTATAAGAAGGAACTGTGCTCTTACTGTTTGTTAGAGAAGCACCTGCTTGTGTATCTTCATTTGTAGAATCACTACCTGACGAATTCTAAAGGGAAAAGATCGCATATTTCCATATCCCTACTGCTCTCGCTATTATTAATTTTACTGTTTTTTTTTTTTTGTTCCAAAAAGCAATGTGTGTAATGCCCTTCCTTATTGTATACATGTCTAAAATATAGTTTATTGTCTCTAATAATATACAAAAGAAGAAGAGAGAAAGATCTATTAATAATAACCAGATTGGAAATCAATCTTTCGCTGAAAGTCAAAGTCAGTGCCATTAGCATAAAACACCCTAATGAATGAAGCATCGATACCAGTGCCACCAAATTCAAGCCAGCCACCAGCAGGTACGTTAATATCAGTGTTAGGAAAGTATGCGTATCTTGGTACACCTTCCATCTTGTCTAGTCTCCATACCTACATTAAATTAGTAAGAGCGAATTCAATGCCATCATGCTTATCCTTACACTGAACCAGACTGGATCATTTGGGTCATTATTCTTGACGCAATCTGAGTTAGTGTAGGCACAACAAGCCTTATCTCCTGGTTTCAATTGTTCAACAGCAAACCGTCTATAAGGAATAAGTAAAATAAGTGATTTACTATTGAATAGCTTACGAAAAGTATGTTCCACCAGTGTTGTATGGTTGTTGGCGAACCCTGTATGTTCCATCCGAGTTATTGTAAATACAATAACAGTAAATGGTTTGTACAAACAAAAGAGTAACCAGGTATCTTAAAAGTTGAGTCATGTCTTTAAAAGAGATTTAGAAAAGTTGCTTTATTCTTCTGTCTCTTCTTTCTATCGTTGCTTTATATATCAATCTGCGTTGTCTAATTCATTATGTTGTTATTTTCTATGAATACAACAATGAAATAAACCCATCTTATTGGCTGAATGGATCTCAAGAGCTAATTATCTTGCCTTTGTCTTACTTTCTTCTATTGACAAAATCTATCAATCATATCCAAGGATGACTCAAAGAAATGCAGTATGAAATCATCACAGTTAATAAATATATAAATGAAAACAGGTAGAATCATAATATCGGTTTCTGGCAGCTCAAACGTTTGATATCGGAAAATATTTGATTTTCTTCTTTCTTTTTTTACTATTAAATACAATAGTATCTTATCCAAAGTTGAACATGGTATATATGCATATGCACAATATATGGTTATCAGTGATACTTATACATGCATAGAACACAGACAAAAGTAATCGATTACAACCCATGGTACACTTTCATATCGAAAGAGCCAAATCATTGATCTTCAGGAACAACAAGTCGCCTTCAGAATCTGTCATTATTGTCAATGGACTCTTACGTTTTATCTCTAGACTGACAAAGAATCATTTTTCGCAATAAAATACCACTCTTTTACTAAAGAAGGTTATCTTTATTATTATTTTAGATATCAAACATGGGAAAAAAAATAGACATTTTGTCTTTATATATATATGTGTGTGTGGGTGAGTGAGTTTGTATAGTATGTATGTGTATAACTAGAAGACTGATGAATAAAGAATAACGTCTTATTCATTTTATACTTACCGAGGCGTTAAGGAATGCACTGCCGTTATAGACAGCGCATTGAATCCAGGGAGCACCGTTAGTCTTCTGAAGGTCTTTTGAAGGGGGGGGGAGGACTTTCATTATCGTGTTTTGATTTGTAAATAAAGATACCGTATATATTTAATGCACTATTCACATCGCGATTCCAAACCGTACCGCAATATTTACACTTGAGGACAGAGTGTACTCTTCGCTTTGATCCAGTAACTGAGACGCTATTTAATTGTTTGGATTTGCACTTGTTACAGATCTGACTCGTTAAATACTCGTCAACCGAAACAAATTCGGTTCTCCGTTGGATTGTTTGCATTTTCGTTTGATTTCTTCAGTAATACGTCTAATAGGTGCAGCTCGTTTTCCTTTCATATTCAATAAAAGAACCATTTCCGAATGCAATGATTCGCTTCCGTTGAGAGGAGGAAGGGAGGTCAGCAGAAGGTAAAGGTACATGTTTGCTTTTGTTTGGGTTTTGGTTTTTAGCGCCATACTTTTTGCTGTTGTCAAAGGGTCTTTTAACAATTTCTTGAGTTCCTTTTTGCTTGTTGATATACGTTTTGAACATTAATTGAATAAATTTGTTTGCGTTTGTGCAAACAAAGAAGGGAACCCCTGATCGACAGCTAATGGGCCCTTAATGAATGTCACATTGACTATATAGTTTACATACCTTTCCCTTTGTTTCGCTTTGCCTTTGAAGGCGGAGAGTCATCGTCTTTCTTTCGCTTCATATTGAAGTAAAGAAAATAAGAAAGGGGAAAGTAACTGCGGATAGCCTTGTCATGTTAAATTAACGATCGACAACATTGTTTTTATTAATAATCATATTTTCTTTAATAGTAGAATGTTGGAATGAGGAGTTGCTCCACTTTTGACACCCTGCACATCTTACTGTGATCCTCAAAGTAGTTTTCTTTATAAAAGTGATAGCATAAGGATATTAAATTGACACACGATGATCATGAATCATCATCTAAATATCAGGAACAGTGGCAAAAGAAATAACAGTGAAGAGGGAAACGAAGAAACACAAACCCTAATGACGTCCATATGCTCCGTGATGAAATATCAGTACGCAATTCGTACACACGTATGCAGCATGCGCTTGACTGATACGCTGAAAGTGCTGCTCAAATCCAGTGTTTTGACGAAGATTGTTATTGCTTCTCAAGGTAAGAACAATATCGCGGAAGCCTCTATCACTATACTCGATTGGGATAGCAGCAGCAATTTCCTCCATTGTTGGAAGGTTATGAGTGCGTCTATCGCTTCCTTCAATTAAACACATTCTCATTGGATGGGCTGATAATGATGTATGGTATTTTAGTGATTTAAATTTTATGTGTGTTTGTGGGTGGGGGTGTAAAATGGAGAGAAATATTACAGTGGTTTAAATTTTATGTGTGTTTGTGGGTGGGTGTAAAATGGGGAGGGGGAAGTATGTGGATTTGCTTATGGCGGAAAGCAAACAAAAAGAAAAGAGGAAAGGGAGGAACAAGGGAAAGAGAAATAAAAAGAAATCAAAAGGATTTAAGGACCAAAGTTGAAACCACCTTGAGGAACGTTTTGATGGAAGGTGAATGATTGAGGAACAGTCTCTTCAGCCATTTGTTCTTCATTCTCTTGAGCAAAGTATCTGTCAATGATATCAAATGCCTTCTTGTATATTTCATTGTTTTCATGCTGTTGCAATTGGTGAATGATGTCCATACCACCACACTCTTCAATGAAAGCTGCATAGCGATTGATGCCTTCAGGATCATTAGGACGCTCTTGTTCTCCAATCTTCAAAATGTTTTCTAAACCATCTAAAGCAACTTGAATCATCTTGTTTTCAGTAGTCATCAACATGTCACAAAGTGGCTTGATGACACCTTGAGAGACTAAATAGTGGATCTGAGAAGGCTTATTAAGACCTCCTGATGTTGCATTTACAATAGCCCAACAAGCCTCCTTCTTTGTCTTGAAATCAGCAGTCTGCAAGATCTGAACAAGGGCAGGGATAATATTGGCTTCAATAACAGCATCAATTTGGGCAATGTTACCAGCAGTGATGTTGGAAATAGTCCAACATGCTTCCTTTCTGATAGCCTCCTTATGACTGGATAAGAGAGACAAGAGAGCAGGCAAAGCACCGCAATTGATGACAACCTGAGTTTGCATATCGCTACCAGTAACAATGTTACCAACCGAACGAAGAGCAGGAGTTTGAACGGAGGTTGAAGGGTGCATCAAGAGTTCAACAAGTCGGCGACAAACACCTGATTCGATCACCACCTGAATTTTGTCACTGAATCCATCAGACAAATAAGAGAGTGCCCAACATGAATCTATCAGGACTTCCTCATCTGCAGAATAAATCAACTTGGCAAGCATAGGAAGAGCAGGCACAACAGCTTCCCACTTTGGTTGGGGATTCTTTCCGCGGCAGAGGTTAGAGAGAGTCCATGTGGCGTTACGAAGCATGGAGAGCTTGTTGTTTTCGTTCAAAATGGATAAAAGAGGTGGAAGTGCTCCTTGATCCAAAACGTAATCACGACAGAGAGCACTATCACCAGCAACATTACCAAGAGCCCATACAGCCTAAAATGGATACTTAACCACAACATATAAAAATTAAAAATCACTCTTACCTGTTCTCTGACATCAGGAACTGGACTTGAAAGTAACTCAATGAAAATGGGTACAGCACCAGCTTCGATGACAACCTTTGTTTGGTCAGAGGTACCTGAGGCAATGTTGGTTAAAGCCCAAGCAGCTTCAAACTGTATAAATGGTGAGTTCTTCCTTATATTTTCTTTTATTTTTTATTTTTTACCTGCAATAAGCTATGAGGAGATCTCAGGAACTCAACAAATTTAGGAACAACACCAGTAGCAATGACATCCTTAATAGGTGGATTACGTTCTTTGGACAGCAATTTTCTAAACTTGGTGGTAGCATCATACTGCTTTTCGACATCATTGGAATTGACAGCCTCGATCAAGATCAACAAGTTGGAGTGTAACTGACAATTACAATAGATATTAGCAACACATTAAAAACAAACAAAAAAAACTTATGCTTACGTTTGTATCATCCTCAACTTCAACTTCTTCTTCGCTGTCAGACATGGACGCGGTAGGTATATTCATATTACGACGCTTGGTCAAGTTCTCCTCACGTTTTTGTTTTCTAATCTCTACCGAGTGCTGTTGTCTACGGTTTCTGACTGAGTCGACGCCAAAGGCATCCTTATTTTTGAAATTATTCTTTCGTTGATCTGCTGCGACTTTGTCCATTTTATTACGAATACCAAATAGAAGGGGGAAAGAAAAAAAAGTTTTGATACACACCCAAAATAGGCTGAGGTTAAAACGTGGACTGCTAAATTAAAAAAAAAAAGAATTTCGCCATGAGTACGCAGCCAAAGAGCATCTGTTGTTTCCATAAATAATCTCCTGGACAAAGTGAGCAACATAGCTTAAGGATACAGGTGGAACCCTGTGATATGGGATTACTCTGAATAGAAATCTCTAATAGCTAGACTGCAAGATTTGCAATCGGGCCCCACTCTGTCAAAGCTCTTTTGTTTATGTCGATGTTCTTTCACTTTGTCGTCCCAAGTTATCCATTTATTCTTTCGATACGCATGACACGTTCAATACATCCCTCTAGTGCGTTCACTCAGACATACATTATGGAGTGCCTCCATAGGGCTAGTTGATTATGCCTCACGAACTCGCCGCCTTGGAGTCTTTTGTTTTTTATGCCCTTAATTTCCTGTAACGTATGCTGGTTGTTGCGTTTCAACGTTGATATACTGAGTAAAAGAGTTTAATATATAGTCTTCTAGTTATACAGCACACATTGCAGCATTGTTATCAACGTCTTCATAAAGATTTTCAATTTGACATTGGGTAAGAATAGATTGAGTTAATAAGGAAAAGTAAATGCCTTGTTTTATATTCATAATGGTTATTATTAGATCAATGTCAAAAATTCTACTTGTAAATGTTATCTTGTTAATTTATAAAAGTACGCTTTAGGCAACTACACTAATTACCAACTAGTGTAAAACTCCTATACCACCACACAGCAACTAATGAAGGGAGGCTGGTATTGTATATCATCCATCAAAATCTATGAGACGAGATTGAGATAATACTAAGAACTCAATGAGACCTAGGAACTAGATACAGAAAGCACAACACTGACTCTTTTCGCGAAATGCAGTAAAAAGAGATTGCTGTAATCCTTGTCACCTAATATGGTCAGATAAACTTATTTCAGAAACTATTCGTGCATATTACAATCAGCACTTTAGTTGATTTTCTATGTCTTCTTTAGTGTTTAAAAGACAACGTGTAATAATTTATAAAATAAATGTGGTCAACACTTAATAACACACGTAACTGAAAAAGTCGTTAGCGACGTTATATACATAGTTTGATCTTGACTTCTTTTTCTCTTATAAACTCTCTCTTAATGTAAGTATTTAATATCAGTTTAATAACTGATTTACTAATCATTTCTTTTTTCATTCTTTTGGTTCCGATGGGCTCTCTTTTATTATTAGTGTGCGAATAATTTGCGAATAAAGTGTAAGCGTAACAATGAATTAGAGCCAAGACCAAGAGCAATGCAGCTCAATTAGTCAAGTAAAAGTCGATAACTTTATGAATATTTTATGTTGATAAGGGCGCCATGCATTTTGACATCTAGTTCCACTCGCGAGTGGAAGAGAAACTTTTTTGTGTTATCCATTTTAATATGTGTAGAAACAATCTCGTACGATAATATCAAGGTAGATAGATACGACGATTTTGACAGATAAACATGGTTGGGGGAAAACCGTTTCATGGGGGCGATAAGCTGCTATGTATCTATGAGAAGGACTCCAGGTATTCTTCCTTTCTTTAGTTGAATCCTATAGGATATCAAATATTGCCTCAAATTACCTCATAACAGTGCCAATATCGTTGGGTGGAAATTGTATCAATTTGATAGATTGACTTAATTCCTCAATAAGTGACAGTACCAGCAAAGGCAGATTAAGCTCATAATCAGTCATATCCAGCTGAATTATTATGCTTTGTTTCAAAGTAGTCGCTATTGTTCCTATCTTTGCTTTGCCTATACTTTTTCCGCAGCTATCTGAGTTCCATAGCACTTTATGTCTAGCTTCTTGAAAACGAGCTTTTCTCAGTCCATTTGTGCCATTACTGACTAATAAATTAAAACATTGCTTCCTTTTCATTTGATTATTATGTTCATAATGGAGCAATGTAGGCTAGGGAAATATGTAAAAAGCCCAGAAATAAAAACGAAGCGCCAAGAGAGAAATCATAAGAACCCGTGACAAGCGATAACCATCGGGAAAAAAAAAGCTACAAATCGTTTAGACGGACTACAGGAGAATGTGAATTATTAGGTCCCATTGGACTTGTGTAATACAAACAATATTGATAACCAACAACATGTATATTTCCTCGAAAAAATAAATAGCCTAGCAACATTAATGCTTGTATACTAATATATATTGTTTAATTGCATATTGATAAATAATAGCTGCTGATTAAAGTTTAAATACACATATACAGGCAAACCGACTCTCTATAAGTGTGTAACGACGTTCCGTTTAAAATATCTCATTGATAAATAGCTCTTTATAAGAGTAGTTTGTTTTAGTACGACAATTATTGTAGCTACTGTATCTATGGTTACTGTTTCCATGGATACTATTGATTGTTTTGATAGTATAGCCCCCCCATGTTTGTTTCGGCAGTGTAACTTTGATAAGATTATATATCGAAAATACAGTATAATGATTGGCCTATTTTTATCCTTATCACTCTTCATATAAAAAATCCCGCTAATCTCCTTTAGTTACATAGATGCACATTTATATATAAAAAGCATATTTGAAATTACATTTCTTTCCTTTATTCAATTTATAAAAAGCAATGACGTCGAGTTTTGTCGTATTCTCTGGTGGATCTGCCTGCAATCACATTTTGAAAGCATTTCATAACAATGCTAATGATGACCAAGTGAGCTACATACTTGGCATCAGTGATAATGGAGGATCAACGGTAATATTCTTTATTTGGTTTAAATAGCCAATGACTCATCCAATTTACACAGAGTGAAATCCTTAGAGTCTTGGGTGGCCCCAGTGTGGGTGATTTAAGATCAAGACTGTTGAAATTAATTGATATATTTCACAATAACCAAGATCAAGAAATGATTGCTATAAAAAACTTGCTAAGCTATCGTTTACCTATGAATGGAAAAGATGAGTGGTCGTTGATCACAGAAGGCAGACACAAGTAAAAGAAACCTTGTGTTGAATCCAAAAAAAATAGGAGCTCATGCTTAAATTTCCTATAGAATTTGGAACAACATTTCCGTCGAAAAAAAGGAAGCCATTCGAGGATTCTTAACCTTATTTGATTTTGAAATCCTAAAAAGAGCCCATAAACGATTCAACTTTTGCAATGGAAGTATAGGAAATTTTTTCCTTAGTGGGGCAAGGATATTCACTGGATCATTAGAAGCTGCTATCTTTTTGTTTGCATCCATCATTGGCGTACCAAATAACCTTGTTATACCAGTCATCAATACCAATCAAACAGCGACTATTGCAGCCACCTTGGTCAACGGACAGACATTGATCGGCCAATGTGAGATATCACACCCACCTTTGACCACAAACAGCGCAACAATGAAGAGAAAGATGAACCCTATCGATATCTTTACTTCACTAGAACAAGAATCTTTTATCATACATCAACATGAAAAAGATGAAAGTTCAAACCTATTCTTTTCAAAACAAGTCAATGAAAAACTAGATTCACCGATTCAAAGGATATATTATATCAATGAATATGGACAAGAGATCTTTCCAGTGCCTAGCTCAAAGGTCATAAGTCAGTTATCAAACAAGGAAACACTCATCTATTCTATTGGGTCACTCTATACCTCATTAATACCATCGTTGGTGCTAAGGAATATTGGAAACGCAATTGCACAATCACAAAGCCTAAAGTACAAAATAGTCTTACTCAATGGCTCCAACGATCGTGAAACATGTGATTACACTGCCCTAGACTTTATTTATGCTATCACAAATGCACTTAATGAAAGTCAGCGCATTGATGCCCGTCGTGCATTTTATGATCATCCAGAACATTACAACAGCAGCAATAACAATAGCACTGATGCAAGTACTGTCAACAGTATATGCACACCACCCTCTTCTTACCCACCTTTCCCCGATCATCTATTCTATCCAAGTTCGATTTCAACCTTTATTACCCATATGATCTATTTGGATAATACGACCATACATGTTGATGTAGAGGCTATTGAAAGATTAGGTATTCGATGTATCCCCATTAAAGGCTCTCTGTCAGATACGGGTGAGCCAATTTACCTTGAATCTGCCCTATCCGAAACTATTCATCAACTTGTCATGTAAATATTTCCTTCATTTCATTTACACAAAATTATATTCCCTCATAATAAATCACACGCAAAATCTGGCATTTCTTTTCTTTAAGGTTTATTATGATCTCATTCCCCATCTGTAAACAAAATTAACTTTAAATAGTAAGAAAGAAAGGGGGGAAAAACAGCATTCTCCTTTATAGAGTTCTCTCTCCCCTGACTTTATAAGTGCTAATATACTTAACAACAGAATGGATCAAAGATTAAATATCTCGTTTTCTGTCTATAATCAAATGGTGAATGTATCTTGTGCTTACACAATACACATTGGCTTTCTTGTATCATATCATCACATCAGCGAATGATCTTGACGGAGTCACAAAAATGCCTTGTAAAAGGTCAGTGTAGGCTCTGTAACAAGTGATTTCTTTGCAAAATTAATCATCATAATCATGGCTGTCTCCCTGATGTTTGTCTCGATAGCGTAGTACTTCATTTTGCAAAAGAAGGATTAAAGAACCAGATATGGCAATAATACTCTATCAGAGACTATTGTGCCCTGAGAAAATAGTTTAATAGTTAACAATCATCGCACGTATGTGTATGACCAAATCAAATTTAAATCAAAATATGACCGAATCAGAGCGTGCAGCAAATTCAAAACGGCCCCCTCGGAGCAATTCAAATAACTTTGATCACTGACTTAGCGTTGTCCCATGTCAGTAGATGATAGAAGAGGGCTTAAAGGATAATAGAACTGAAATTACCGGATGCATTTAAAAGTTAAAGACTGTCAAAGTATTCATAAACCAATAAGCCATGTATTGTCCTTTCTTCTTTTATTTCTTTAATGGTAGGCTTATGTGAATCCCCACTGCTACCCATATGTCAAACATGTTAATGTATATGGTTTTATGCCCGGAAAGTTACAAAGACATACTCCCTTTTTAAGCCAAGCTTCTATATGGCCTAGTGTAACATGAATAGGCTCATTGACCATTGGTTTTTATTGAAGCATTATTTTCTTTGCACAAAACGAGTCTTATATGGTAAAGGAACAACGGTTTCATCCTTTTCAACCCATCTATCGAGTTCTGGGTAGATCTTTTCTCCCGACTTTGTAAATGCAAGCTCAATGGTGCACTTGGCTAATAAATGGGTACAGAAGTTAAATATTTCGTTTTCAGCCTAGCACGAAAATGGTCAGCATACTTACACACATATACGCATCATTAGCCTTTTAATTACCATGTAAATACCAGGGCAAATACGTCTTCCCCATCCAAATGTAAACACTTCTCTGTTCTGAGTACTGCCGTTACTTGATGCATACATTGATCGATTATCATTCAGGAATCGCCCGGGTTTGAGCTTTTCAGGCTCATGGTAGAGCTTAGGGTCCATATTCATTGAAAGACTAGTTGCAAGCAAGACGGTGCCCTTTGGAATGATGTAATCCTTGTAAACAGCTAAATAAAATATCAGGATTATACACTCTTTCCGGAAAGTAAATTCGCTTGTGATCGAAAATATATACACCCATGGTGAGAACAAAATTCATGTTGTATGAAATGTAAATTCGTCGTCGCCAAGAATATTAACAAATGGGCTCTGTCTTGGAGTTGAAATTAAGTCTTTTGACATGATGTCGTTTTATTCAAACATATTTTTCTTTATCGTCTTTTTACGCAAATAATTTTTTTATTTTATGACAACATTATATAAAATTAATGTCAATAATTAATAAAAATACAGTACTTTAAAATATCAGTAACGCCTATTCTCCATACCATCTTCGTTGATTTTGTGAGAAACACCAAAAAGGTCACAGGACGATATCGAACTACTTCTTTGATAACGGCCATGCAGTTAGGAAGCACTTCTCATTCAGAGAATTCAGGTGCTCGACCATGTGTTTAAATAAATAAATCAACTTCTTTCGCTATCATCTTTTGTCATTCAGGATGATTACAAAGGACAGCAACAAGCCAAGCTATAGTTAGAAAGGAAGTGTCAATGCCAGCAGCCATCAATTCATCTAAACAATTGAACGTGTGATTAAGTAAATGTTCTAATTAAACATAAAGTGTGGGGACTTATTGGTAAGAACAGTAACACTTTGTTCATCCAGGTTCAGTGATTCTTTGATCTTGTCCAGATTTTTTATAAAACAATCTTGTTCACTTTCACGGGCGCGTTCAATAAGCATTCTACAAAGCAGACGAACAGTTTGATCCACAAAACTCCTCATCTTTTGTTTGCTTCCAGAAGAAAAAATCCACAAATGAAAGGAAAGGAAAATAAGCGCCAATATCAGATGTGAGACTTGTATGCATGGTACATCCATCTAGATTATCAATTAGCCTCTTGTATAGTGGGTTATCTGTACTGGTGGCTTCCGGTATACCAAACAAGGTAGCTTACATGATGTTCATGGCCATAAGGCGTGTGTAATCTAGAGGGTTGATCTCAACTTCTGAGGCATCCTTGATTATCAGTTTGACAACAAATTCACTTTCTTTCTGGAGTGTGCCACTAAGACTCTCAATAGATTTTGGTGAGAGGATATTCAGAATGGCCGTTCTTGCGTTTTTCTAGGATTTACCATAGTCCGCAAAGACAATACCTCTGTTTATACTGTGTGAATGTCAAGTTGATTATATTCAGCTTTGCCTTTTTACCTTCCTCCCTCCCCATGAACATCGGTGCCAAAAGTATAGAAGAGTCTACTGGAGGTGGCGCTTCCTTTGGTCACGAATATTTCATTGGCTGCCTCTACATCTTCAATCGACACCCAATCTTGTATTCCTATCTTGATATGATAAATTGACCCTAGCTCTTGATGCCACTCTGACATCTTGCGTCCAGGATTAGGAGCAAGATACGAAAAGTGACCTAGTTTAATATTATTCATCACGATTTCTCTTTATAAAGAGTGCTTTATTACCAAGATAAAAGTATTGTCCTTTTGGTGTAGGTATATCCTTTGACCCTCCTGTCTTTTACTCTTTTTTTTTCTGAATGGCTTTCTTTGGATACCATAGGGTTGCTACACTAGCAACAGCAGTGCCTAGGATCAAAGCTGATTTCTGGTCAACTCTTTTGATGAGTGCTTCGTAGTCCATAATCAATATAGTGATCACAACACTTGAAAAAGAAGTAGTGTGGAAATGATTATTTATATCCATCTCTGCTTTATGTTAATTGCTTTTTTATACACAAACATTTATTCATGCATACAACCATTTGTGTGCCCTGGATAATCACTGGTCGAATAGAGTAATCCATTTCACCGATTTTTTAACAAATCAGCTGCGTTCTTTACTTTCTCATGCCGTCATACAAAACACAAAGGGAACTATATAAGCTTCTTCAGGGATTTTTGTGGAGGAAAAAAATAGAAAAAAAAAAAACAGAATTGACGACATGTAATGCATTATCTTCTCCAAGTATCTGTAGGATTGTGCTGGTAAACTGTGCATAAAAGAGGTGCTTGAGACAATAATAGTCTTTCAAAATCGGCCCGAAGAATACAGGAACGTAGAGCCGCAGATGAAGTCAGAGAGCAGATATATGCGTAGCTCATCCATTAAGAGTTCGAGCCATGGTCTAACACTTGAGATAGAGAATGAACTGATAGATAACTATATGTTGTCGAAAAGCAGTGTGGCAGACAAAAAGTACGATCCTACAAGGCAACAGGGTAAGGTAAAGTCTTGGGATGACGGTATAGTCTTATTGGCTGGATGATATGTTAACTGCCATATTTTTCCTTCGGTGTGACTACTTGAACTTTTTATTGTAATCCTCATTAACCAAAAAGACAATTGTATATTTTATCCTTCATTGTGTTTGTTCTATGGTCTATAGTAATTATGCTAAATACGGATAATGCAGTCTACTTGCTTTACTAAGTTGGTAAACGACTTGTTCTGGTCGGTCAATGACTTTATGTAATACAGCAAACAATTTCGAAAGTCTTGTAACAGATAGGCTATCTACTTTTTATTTTATTCTATAATACAATTAGGCAAGGTTTTTCAAAACAGCTTCAGTCACATCGTTAGTGGAACTTTTTCCACCCAAGTCAGGAGTGAGTACAGATCCATCTGCTAAAACAGCATCGACAGCATCATAGATCTTGAGTGCTTGTGTAGTGTGGCCCATGTGTTCAAGAAGCATACCAGCAGATCGAATGGCAGCAATAGGGTTAGCGATACCCTTTCCAGCAATATCGGGAGCAGATCCGTGCACAGGTTCACCCATGACAAAGCTATCACCGACATTAGCAGAAGGAACGACACCAAGAGAGCCTACTAATGCAGCAGCACCGTCAGAAAGGATATCACCATACAAGTTGGGAGCTACAACAACATCAAACGCCTCAGGTTCGCGGAACATACGGTAGACCATAGAGTCCACAAGCTGCTCTTCCATTTCAACATTATCGTATTCCTTATTGGCGGTCTTAACACCACGAACCACCTCACGCCATAAGCCATCAGTGATACTTAGCACATTGGATTTATGTACAATTGTCACACGGGGGTTTTTCTAACACACACACACCTTTAGAAATGTATCAAAACATAACTGAAGTCGCTTACCTTCCAGAAACGCTTTTCGACAGGGATTTGTTCACGAAGTTGTTGACGAGTTAAGGCCATGTTGAATGCCATCTTACCAGCGCGTTGTGAGGCAAATTCAGTAATTTTACGATCAGCATAAGCCACTCTTAAACCTGTTTTGGGATCCACTTCCTCACGTTCAGACTTAATATACTAATAAAAAAAAAGGATTCAGTCTTGATCAATTGATATCTATACACAGTATGGCACTTACCAAGCATTCTGTGTTTTCACGAATGATAAGCATATCTAGCAGTTTTTGGTTAGGGAAAGCAGGTGAGTTGACAGACTTGACAGGTCGAACATTAGCATACAAATCCAGATGCTTGCGAAGTGCAACAATAGGTGAAGAGTAGCCAGCTACTTTGTGAGAGGGAGAGCTGTTCTTTGTTTCAGTATACTTTTTCTATATAGCTGTACATGTCTAATTACCTAACAGCGCCAAAGAGAGCACCCTGGCATTCATTCTTGAGTACTTCGATAGTCTCTTGTGGAAGGGATGTGCCTGTCCTTTGGAAAAGCTCAAACCCAGCGTCAAGGTCCACAAACTCAAATTTAGGCCCAGAGTTTAAGGATTCGAGTACTCGACGAGCAGCCTATGATAAAAAGGATCTGAGCAAAAGAAGATACAGTAGTTAAACGAGTCTGACAACTTACAGGAATAACTACACAATTGATGAAAAATAAGGAGATAAGTTTTCCTTCTCCTTATATTTATTTGACTCCTTACCTTCTCTACCAATACCGTCAGCAGGAATTAAGCCAATTCTCAGTGTTGACTGAGCAGAAGTAGCAAATTGACGACGAAGGATGTTTGTAGCCATATTGAATGAATATGTATATATATAAAAAACTAAGGAGAGAGAGAGAAAAAGAAAAGACAAGTAGCTACTTTTATACATGTTCTCTCTATGCAGTTTCAAAACCCCGTCACTGAGATGAGATGATCGCAACCAAATATAGTAATATTTATCTGATGAAAAAAAAAAGATATATGCACATAAAGTTGCTTTTATTATTATTATTATTATTACTATATATTATTGTTACTACTATAATTGTGTAAAATAGTAGTAAATTTGTTATGCACTGTGTTGTATATATGTTTATATGATTGTTGTTGTTGTTCTTGTTGTTGTTGTATGTGTGCTTCAACTTGTAGTTCTTTTTTACATCATGGCACATCCACACCCATTAACTGGTTCAACAAAGGGATCTGGGTGTTTGTTTCCCCAAATTGAAGGAATCATCAAGTCAGTGGTTGATTGACAAAAGTCAATTAAACTAAAATTTCAATTAGTTAATTCATGCTTAATATAAAGATGAAGAAAAGAGCCTTTACGATTTACTTGCTTCAGATACTGGAACTCTCGGAAGGTCAAGTTGTTGCTTTAATTGTACATTGAGTTCAAGAAGCTTTTTCAATTTTGCTTCTGACACTGAATGAGTGGTCATTTTATTTCTTGTTAAAAAGAGAAAAAGAAAGAGAAAGAAATAAAAAATTAAAGGAGTTGTTGCTTTTTACGCAGAAAATTATATAGTTTTGACCCACACTCTTCTCCAATAATTTTTGATATTTCTTTTTGACTCATGCTTGCTAGTTCTTCAAGGTTATTTACCTTGCTGATGATCGCCTTATAATTCTTTGAATTGACACCGGGCATGCTTCTTAGGATATCCTAATATAACAAGTTTATATAAAAGACTAATATAAGTGTGCTTTTCTTACTTGAGGAGTCATATTGTACACCGTCTCTCCGTCTTCTCCTTCTTCTGCACCTATACTTGCTGCTTTCTCCATATTGGGTTCTTCTTGATTGCTCTAAGTTTAAAACTTAGTATCGTCATCATTCATATATCGCTTGTACCTTTAAATCTTCAAATATTGTCGCTGTTTCATGCGGACTGGGCGACCAGATGATCCTTAATTTGGGAAAGGCTAACGTCAGCACAACAAGCTTGGAAGATATATCTTGCAATCGAATACTTTCACGAAGGTCAGATACGCCCTATTTAGAGTGAGCATAAAGTGATATGAGCAAAGACGAGGAATTTTTACTTGTAACGAAAATGACTTGTTTTCATCAAACTCAATCAATAAAACAGGTGTTTTGTAATACATCGACATACTCTCACATTGTGTATACCTAATATAGCAGTCAGTCTCTTCATACTTTTTTTCTCTCTCTCTCTCTCTCTTGTCTCCTTACAATCTTCCTGAGTTTAAGGATTGAATAAGATCTGATATCGATTTACGTTCCACACAGATATCAGGGCTTAGGACGAAATCACCCACTTGTAATGTACATGGTTCAATCTTTATACCTCGTGCATAGAGTATGGGTGGTAACACATTTCGAAATTCACGCATATCTACAATAATCACCTTTGGCCCTGTCGCCACTTTGACCTGTCCACCAGCAATTCTGGTACTAGGGCGAATCACTTCGATCTCTCTTGTTTTACGTTTTTCAGGTAATGGAATGGCCATCACCTTTAAGATAGATTGAGTATATCTGGCCATTTAAATATGTATCACTTACCGATTTCTCATGAATCAGTTTTTCAAACGACTCCTTTTCTTTCTTGATCAAAGAAAGATAATTCTGTTCTTCAACCGAGTTTTCATAGAGCATAAAATAAACACGGACATCTATTGTCGGATGTTTGGCTCGATATACTTCAACCTGTCGAACAAAGGCCGGATTAGGATCAAACATGATGATGAACCTTGGTTGGGTATCTTCTAGTATCTGTTCGTGAAGGTCATCATCATAGGATTGAATGGTAATGATTGAGTTTTTGGGTATTTCTTCAAAAGTTGGAAGAATGTCATCGCTTGTATCGTCTATTCTAAAGTTCATCTGGCTCGTTTCTCCTTCTTCTTCTTCAATCTCTTCCTTTTCTTCATCGTCGTCCAGTCTAGAAAAAAAAAAAGCAATTAGAGTCTGACATGGACTGGTGTGATAATATTTACATGGAAGCCACCTGTATGACATCGTTACTAAAGGTATCGGCCAAAGAAGTGCCCTCTCTTCCGGGACCAGCTGCCGCAGTAGATCCTCCCCTGACCCTTCTACGTTTATTAGGAGGTGGCCGTCCTCTGGTTATATTCGTAGACTGTGGTGTTGTATTCTGTCGAGTGGATGCAGCAACCTGCATCTGATGTATGGTTGATCTCCACTTGAAGAAGCGAAGAGCTAAACTCTTTAAAAAGGATGGAACTTGATCATTCAAACGAGTAATGTATTCTTGCAGCTGACGGCATGTTCGTCTTTCTGATACCATGATTAATACAGCAGCTCCTTCACCATGGTTGAGTCCTAATGACTCATGTTCTATTTCACGTAAAATTGAGTTTAGTAAATTCCACTTTGGCTGTTCCTCAAGTACGAGCTTTATATGTGACGGTAGCTCTGGGTCTTCGGCTGAAGCAGGCGTTTCTTCATATTCAGGATCACCCTTTTTAAGATAGACTCGCTTTCTGGCTTCCTTTTTGAAGAAGGGATTATTATCAATAACAGAAAAATAAAAATAAAAAAACACAACTTACAGCTACAGCTCGATTACCAGCATCCGTAAATAGCCATTGAGATTGTCGTGTCTGTCTTATGTCATTGGGTGCATTGGCAGCAATGACAGTTTCCATAAAACTATAGAATGTGACACAGTCATAAGATGTCAAATATCCCAGTAACTGTCTCAGAATTTTCAAATCATCTACAAGTTGCTTTGAAGCTGGTGGCAATCTATGCCACATAGGGTCTAGTTGTCTTCTGACAATAACATCAAACGATTTGAAAAATGAATTTTCAATCGTAAACTCGCCTACGTCCACATGAGGATTTGTTCTACGTAATTCGGCCAAGGTCGCTTCCATACACTCGACCAAGCATTGCTGTATTGTGTCCATTGCTTCTGTCATTGGCTGTCTTAGCTCGACAACATTACCGTCTACTTTGGATAAGTTCTCAGAGACAGTCAATTGAAATCGAGGCCACAAATGCACTTTGCGTAAAAAGAGAGCCTTCATCGTGTTTTGTAAAGGAGCGAACCCAGTAACAAATGATTCTGGTCTGTCCGAGAATGCCTTTGTAAATCCTTGTTCATTTTCTTCTCGAAAGATGCGTAAAATGAGCTGGATCATGGAATCAGGCTTTACACTGCGTAGTATAAAGTAAAAATCTCATCATGGCCCTTATAATTAATAGCATTCTTACGTGTGTGCATTGCAGACAATAATGCTGCTTATTAAAGAAGTTGGAATTCTTTTCAATAGCATATCTACAGCTAGAATTCTCGATGTCACTGAAAATATACCACTTTGACGATACATCAGGCCTCTAGATACATAGGGTATATAATAAGATAATAGACAACACAGCAGAAAACCGTCTTACCTTTGCTCTGCACTTGTGTTATATTCAATATGCTTAATCGTTTGCTCATACGGAACACCTTTTGCAACCAACTGCCTTTGAATCAGCTCGTGTTCGTCTTGAGATATGTTTACCACCAATACAAAGTGGTTTCCTCCAGTGTAGATCTGAATGAGATTGCAGAGTATTTCAAATAAACCTAATCCCGGTGACATGATCAGTAAACCGTCTTCTGACACAATTTCTGTCAAGATCTGTCTCTGAAATTCCAACATTGTAAAAAGTATGCAAAATGAGACAGAAAAGAAAGAGTTTCGACTGCGCACGCGTTAAAATGATTCATTGATTAATGCTTCTTCAATGCTTCGTCCAATAAAACGTCACAAATTTGTCCAATGAAATGGCGAACTCAAGTCAATTACGCTTTAACCATGTCAATGGGAAGATCCTCTTGTTGTTATTGTGTTCATAAACGTTAATTCTCGAAAAACATGAAGAATAACTAATCTGTACACTACTATTATTCTAAAAAAAAAGTACCTGTCACTAGTAAGTTTTACCACTTCCTCATTGACCTTCCTCTACGATGTCAATATTCTGAGCAATAGGATAATGACAGTGGATATTCATAAATTGGATTATGTTGTATTAAAATGTCATATAAAGAGCTGTTCTTTAGCCTTTCAATAAAAAACGATTTTTTTATCACGTTTCGTAATTAGTACAAAAATAACCAAAGTGCAATAATAAGAATCACTCCTACGCGCCGATCAGCTTAGATTAAATAGTTTATGTAGTCATGTTAGTTAATTAGAACAAGATTGAACTTAAAATGACTGCGTGGTTTAGGCTAAATGGCCCACTCTCCAAACATACAAGTAATAAAGAGAATATGTGACATTTACTTGTTTATATCATGTTTATCTTTTAAGTTTAACCTTTTTTGTTAAATCATCCAATCTCTCTCTCTCTAATCTCTTTTTTTTTTCCACGCTTTACATCATCTTCAATCAATAAAAGCTCTTCATGATGAGGGGACATCACTCTCAATTTCAAGGGTATCTGTTTTGATTTGCATCTACTTTTTGTTACACCAAATGGTAATTCCCGGAAGCGTCTCAAAATGAATCTTTTTCCCGTTCTCACTAAAAGATCTATTTAAGAGGATCTTGACAGAACCATCTCTTTCTTTTTTTTCTTCATAATTCTCTCTTGTCTTATTTAACGCGTATTACCATGGTTACTACTGAAAAAATCACTTGTCTCTTGAACTGGAAGGCTACTCCCTACCATTTGCCTTTGTTCTTGGCTCAACAACTTGGTTACTTTGCTGATGAAGGCATCAAGGTAGCTATTCTCGAACCTAGCGACCCCTCGGATGTCACGGAGATTATTGGCTCGGGTAAAGTCGATCTTGGTCTAAAGGCTATGATTCACACGATGGCTGGCAAGGCTAGAGGCTACGATATCAAGTCAATTGGCACGCTCTTGGACGAACCCTTCACAGGTGTGATTCACTTGAGCCACAAGAGTGGTATCACGAACGATTTCCAATCTCTTCGTGGCAAACGCATTGGCTATGTAGGCGAATTTGGCAAGATCCAATTGGATGAATTGACGCGTCACTTTGGCATGACGCCTCAGGATTATCAAGCAATCCGTGTAGGCATGAACGTGACGGACGCCATCATCCGTGGTGATATTGATGCTGGTATTGGTATTGAAAATGTTCAGCAAGTCGAACTTGAAGAATGGTCCGTTCAACAAGGAAGATCTCGTGATGATGTCCAAATGCTCCGTATCGATGAGCTCGCTGAATTGGGCTGCTGTTGCTTCTGCTCGGTAATTCGCTTTCCTTTTTCCTCGATAGAAATGTGCTCATCTAACTCTAAAAATAGATTCTTTATATTGGTAACGAAGAGTTTATCAAGAACAATCCCGAAAAGGTTCGCAAGTACCTCCGTGCCATCAAGCGTGCTACAGATTACATGATCGAGAACCCGGCTGATGCTTACAGCAAATATGTCAAGATCAAGCCTCACTTGGACACTGATCTCCACCGCAAGATCTTCCAGCGCTCCTTCCGCTACTTCTCTCGCGACTTGAAGAACGTTCAACGCGACTGGAACAAGGTTACGGCTTACTGCAAGCGTCTGAACATTGTCGATGCTGACTTTGAACAGAACCAGACTAACGAGTTCTTGACTTGGCCCCTTCTTCCCGAATCACAGCCTGGTGTCGAGCCTGCTACTGTTGAAACAGGTGTTGTTAAAGGTGGATGCACTCGCTGCTTACACAGTAGCATTGCTCCCCCAAAGATATTTGCTTAAAAGAGGTAACCCGAAATATGCCATGAATCGCACACATGTTTTACTAATTTCTCATCATTTCATAACCTTTATCTTTTTTTTTTACATATAAAAAAAAGAGTACTGCAGTAGGGTCGACACTAGGGGAGCTCATTGTAATTGTCTTTTTTGATTTACAAAAAAGATTTACTTTGTGGCTGAGAACTTGAAACTCTCATTACCTGATCAGGTTAGCACCTGCGAAGGGAAGTTGTCGACCTCTTTCTCTGTTTTTTCTATGAATGGACGCTTTTAAATAAAAATACATTTTTTTTAAAAAAAAATGACCACTTGTTTTTTTTTCAGTTATTTATTGTAGCAGTATCCATTGCAATCTGCTTGATTTGATCTGGAGTCAATTTGTAAGGCGTCACCATCCTGTCCAGCTTTAGATTAAAATACCACCAACCAGAGGAGTTGGAAACATCCTAAGCGAACCAGATCATACCCACTTTTACGCGATCATCTAGGGATGCAGCCATCGCTTTTGTCTTCAACGTCACAGCACGTGCCACCCGTACTGAACGAAGAAACTGCATAGACCTTTCCTTAACCCAGTAGAAGAATGCTCTTCCAAATCAAAGCTATGTTAAAACACAATTTTGGCTTAATTACTGTTGCTTTTATCAAGCATATTTCTGAGTACTGCGTTGACCAAACGCTGAGTTTCTGTAACATGAAGAAAGTAGACCTGCATGAAGTATGGCTTGTGCGTGACAGCTTTTCATATCAGTACTAATTAAAAAATAAAGTGCCTCATCTTTTTTTGATTTATCATTTCAACAAGTCATGGCAAAAGAACGATCAGCAATCAGTAAAAGTATGAAAAAAAGAGTCTCCGGCACCCATGTGTCTGGTCTCTCTACATCAAAATCAACCAAGAAGAAGGAATCTGGTTTAAAGTTTGGACAGCTGTCTAGAAAGCAGAAACAAGACTTGCAAGATTATGGTGAACTTGTACCCAAAGATTTCGAGGAAGAAGAAGAAGAAGAAGGAAAGACCGTCAAGTAAGCTCATGAGTTATTATTTGTAGAACTTGGAAATTGACCCTTTTATTTCAATTTAGACGAAGACGTGTTGTAACAGAAGAGGAACTTGATAGAGAGTTGGAGGAGGAAAAAAAGATTCGTGAGACACAGTTTGAAAGTGAAGAAGAGGAGTCAGGTGACGAAGAAGAAGAAGGCTACAAAAAGCCCTCTGCGTATTCTTTGCTTATTGGATCATTGAAAAAGACGTCAAAACAAAAGGATTTCTATAAAAAGATTCAACTTGAAGAGGAAGGATTTGATAACGAAAAAGAACAATTGGCTCTTCAAGAAGAAGAAGAAGTGGATGAAGACGATATGCTGGACGAAGAAGCTGTCGATGATGAAGACATTGATGATGAAGATATTGCTGATGAAGAAGACGAGGACGAAGAGGAAAACGATGTAAAAGAAGAAGGTAAATAAATGATGACACGAGACAAGGTATCATAAATTAACTGCTGCTTAATAAAAAAAGAAGAAGTGGATGCAGATGCTCCAGATGCATATGAAGAAGAAGAAATTATATATGCTGGAAGTGGCGAAGAAGAAGAAGAAGAAGACGATGATGCACTTGCTCAAGATATATACGAAGCTAAATATGCTGACCAGCAATCAGGTTTACTGGATGAAAAGATTGCAGCCGTAGAACAAAAGAAATGGGTTCCTCATGCATTTAAGGACGAACAACTCAGCGAAGTGGTAGCTTTGATGACTGATAATGAAAAGATTTCCATGAATGCACCCAAAATTGAAAATTTACAAGATATTAGAGTCAAAAAGCGTGTAGCAGACGCATGGCCCAAAACAAACAAGTCTGTTAAAAAAGGTATGGGCAGATCATTTCACTTGATATCATAATCTTACTTATGCTGAATAGGTCGTGCATTGTTTACACCACTCCAAAACAGCTTATTTTATCAGATGAATCAGTATCGCGATATATTATATTGTAATCGTACATTAGATAACGCAAAGGAGATCAGAAATACTTATGTGCTTCATGCCTTGAATCATATCACAAAGTAAGTGAGAATCAAAAGAAAAAGAGAAGAAGATCCAATGACTTTTTTGTAGGACAAGAGACCGTGTTTTAAAGAATAATGCAAAGCTTGTGAAAGCACAAAAGGAAGGCAATGATGTTGGGTAAAAACGCATATTGATACAAAAAAAAAGATATTGATATTAACTATGTTTAGTGAATGCCGAGATCAAGGATTCACTCGACCTAAAGTATTGATCTTGTTACCATTCAGAAACACGGTGGTTGATGTTGTAGACAGTTTTATTAAATTATCAGCCACAGAACAGCAGGAGAATAAGAATAGATTCTACGAGCAATACAATTTGAGAGAAGAAGAAGATCTTGATCCTACTAAACCCATAGACTTTTTACAAAACTTTCAAGGCAACATTGACGATCATTTCCGCTTGGGTATAAAGTTTGCAAAGAAATCAATGAAACTATATGCCGATTTTTACAATGCTGATGTTATTATTGCCTCTCCCTTGGGTCTGAGAACACTGATCGGTGCTGAAGGGTAAGTGAAGGATATACAAGTATATAACGATTGACATTGTTCTGTAGGGATAAAAAGAGAGATTTTGATTATCTGTCCTCAATCGAAGTTGTTATCTTGGATCAAACCAATCATTTCTTGATGCAAAATTGGGAGCACATTGAACACATCTTCCAACATATGAACTTGATACCTAAGGAAAGCCATGGATGTGATATTTCAAGAATCAAAAGCTGGTACTTGGATGGAAAGTAAGTTGTGGTCAACACTGCTTTGAATACATAATTAATGCAATGTATAGAGCAAAATACTTTCGACAGACTATGTTATTTGCAGACTTTTTGACACCAGAATTTAATGCCTTATTTAATAAGCATTTTAAGAATGTGTCTGGAAAGCTCAAGATAAAGCGAACGTATGAAGAGGGATCTATTCTGGATATTATCCCTCAAATACAACAGGTAACATTTATTAGAATGACACAGAAATGATAATCTAATAGCATAATTAGACATTTACACGTATAGAATCACCATCATTAAGCTCAATTCACGATGCACGCTATAAATACTTTATTGAAAAGGTAAGTTTATGATAAAATAAGCATAAAGGGACGAGCTACTTATATGTATATTTAGACTCTACCAGCTCTTCGTAAATCAGCCATTATGCAATCACATACCCTTATCTTTATTCCTTCCTACTTCGACTTTGTTCGAGTACGAAATTATTTTGAAGATAACAGATATTCATATGAGGCGTGTTCAGAGTATGCTTCAGGACCACAGATTACTAGAGCAAGAGCACAATTCTTCCATGGTCGATGTGATTTTCTATTGTATACCGAAAGACTTCATTTCTTTAGAAGGTAAAGAATATAAGAACAAAAGGTGAATGCATCTAACATTAAATCCATAGATACAACATTCGTGGTACTTTTCACATCGTCTTTTACGGACTCCCTGAGGATCCATTGTATTATACCGAAGTTGTAAATTTTTTGGCTTTGAAATTCAATGAAGCTAGTGCAGCTGAAGAAGCTACGTTTTCATGCACTGCTTTATTTTCCAAGTATGACTTTTTGAAATTAGAGCGCATTGTTGGCACAGAACGCGCAAAAAAGATGTGTACAGCACAGAAGAACGTATTTATGTTTTCATAAATAAAATCTCAGTGTTCTCGAACTTGCTTATTTTTGGAAATGAAAAATCTAAATATGGAAAGTGTTTCGACTTTACAAAAGCATCAAGTGATAATGATCACACGACAATACTCTAGCCAATGGATCATAAGATTACCCCTGTTACATTGTAGATTGTATCAGCTGGTTTAGACGCTGAAACCAAAGCTTCATTCGGTACATAGAATATGTCAAAAGACTTCATAGGTCACATGACTGGGCACTGAACTTGTAATGCGAAGGATTTTCCCGTCAGTCTCATTGCAATTTGCTGCTTGGCAACATTTTGAGTATTTGTGTTGAAAGGGGATATATGCCTTCAACAGTAGTGCTTGTAGCCACCTTGGTCTTTTTTTTTTGAATTAATCGTCGTTGTACCAATTATTGCAAGCTTTGCACTTGTCTAAATCACCAATATGGTCAATCCGATTCTATTTTTTCATGCATTACATTGATTTGTTACAGAAAGAGAATAGTAATCCTGACGTTGTAGTTACTATCATGGGTTATGACACGAGACGGTGCAAGATACTGGTGGTTGGGTATTAAGGGGTAACTAGATTCCAAGATAAAATTTAGCGGGAAGAGGGGGTTAAGGCTATATACACTATCAGATCAAACTTTAAGAAGCTCTTATTGTTAGACTTTAGAGATCTGATCCGCGGTTATTTAAATTATTTTTTATTTACGGCAAACAAAATATCTTTGTCAGCCAATCATAATTCAGACAGTAAAGGGGGGGGAAGATCTGTTCAAAAAAAAAAACAATATTTATAAAAGGATAATTAAAACGTTAAAAGATAAACAAAAGGGGGAGAAATGGATATTGTCCCAGGATATAAGAGTAGCTTGAGTATCTGTGTACAAGATTGAACCTTTTTATACATATTATTTTACCCTTTTTTACTCTCTTTTTTTTTGGTGTCTTTTTTTTTTCATTTTTCGTTTTTTTTTGTTTTTTTTTTTTTATTATTTTTATATATAGAGTATTTCTGATTCAAAATTTAAAAAACCTATGCAAATTTATGACAATTTTTTTTTTACATATGAATTATTATGATGATCGTGCTTTTATAAATCAAAAGGGCCCTAATAACCTTATTTTTATTATTTTATTATGTTCTACCATATTTTTATCATATTTGGAATTTAAATAAAATAATACTTATTTAGAATTTAACAGCATTTTGATAAAAAAAAATAAGAATGCAGATTGTTTAATGAATTGATAAAAATGCCATTTTATTATTATTGCCTCTCCTTTTTTTTTTATTTGTGTTATGGGGATAAGAAAATAAATAATTAAAATTGACATGTTTATGTACAGAACAAGGTTGTGTGTCCACAAAAGATAATGTCAAGGCCAATCTAAGAAATAAAAAATGACAACAGCATCATATTTGGTCAAATTCTTTAAAATTAAAGATGTTTTGTATTTATTCAACCGTGATTCTAACTAAATAGCGTCCTCCCATCCCCCCCCTCCCCTCCTCGAAATCAGGATTGCATTCAAAAACAGAACACATCTTTTTTTTTTTCCTTCCTCAAATGCAATTTACCTATTTTTTTTTCGTTCTTGAAAGCACTATTTCCTAATTAAAAAAATGTATTCCTTCTGAATGGACCAAACTAGATTCTTCTTTTTTTTTTTTTTTTTTTTTTTTTTTTTTTTTAAAATAAATAAATTTTACTAATCTACGCCCAACTTTATAAATGATGGTAAATTGCGAAAATTGAGGGGCAAGAATCATCGATCTTGATAAAAAGAAGTGTATATTGAATAAAATTAATTTAATGCTACTCTATGCGTATATGGATTTCTTCTTATTTTGTCTCATATATTATGTGCATCAAGTATATGCAGTTAATTCTTAGTGTGTACCTGTAATGATACCAAATAAATCATAGTTTGTCTAATAACAACATTCTAATTAATATTTTAATTGAACAAGAAACATCCCTTTAAACGACTTATTGATTGATAAATTAGTTACCAAAGTTTAGGAATTTCTTCATCCTTAAGATTAAGAATGATCGGCATGTTTTGAAACTATAAAAGAAACTGTGCTTTCCATTTTATCTTTAACAGCGCCCGTTTCGCTCCTTATCTTATTCTTTGTTTCACATTTATTGTATAAAATAAATACAACGCCGCTGCATAGCATATAACTTACGAATGCTCTTTTCCTTCTTTTGTCCTATAAGGTTTATTTGTCCTGCATGATTTATGTTTATCTTTTATATATACACAAGAAATCTCACATTCACATCATTTTTATCGTAATTTCGTGCAGATTAGACTTCTTTTATAAAATAAGTTTCAAATAATCTTTATTGGCGGTTGAGAATATGATTATACAGTTAGAACTAAATCTTTTTTAGAGCGTGCATTGCATGATTTTATATAGCTTGTAATAATTATAATTTCCTAATTATTTAAGGCCTTTTAATCTAATATATGCTTTTATATATGCTTTATTCAGCTATTATACATATATAAAAATTAATACGATTCGTGGTGGCACCCCTACTATATACAGGGAAGCAACGCTGGACATTGTACATGCATACATTTGGAACACATGATACATCATATCCAGAGGAACAAAATTTGATGTCTGAAACAGAAAAGCTGCGCATGTTATATCTCCAGAATTAGCACCGTGATGGTTATAGCTAAAGCGCTGTTTTCTTGTTTTCACACGCTTTTACATCTAGTTTTAAAAGCCTGATACGGCAATATACCATTGATTATCTATTTGAAAAATTAAGAAATGTGTACCTCATATTTTCCATAATCAGCATGTGCTACCCTTTCTTATTTGCCCTTTGCTGTGGGCTAAAATAAATCTTTGAAAGATCTGGCATTATAATATTACTGTTGGTATATAGTTAATTTTTTAGCGTTAATTGACACTTGTCTTATGCATGTTTGACTTCGAAAAAGTATACATCATTAATGAAGCAACACAAAATCGATCAAGTTTTAAAATGGCTCAAAATTTTTTTTTCAAGCACCTGTAGCATATGAGCTTTTGAAAATCGTCACTTGTAAGTGCCCATGCGTGTTGTACAATTACATTATATTTTATGTTGTCATTTCGTTAGTATGCACAATTAAGTTCTGCGTATTAATTCGATTTTAAAAAGCGTACACGCCAAATTGAGGATACGCCTTAGGATATGAAAGTCGCATTAGTTCTTAAAAGAGTTTTGAAGATTTTAGCATTTTTAGTATTTTGAAATGTAACAATTACAAAAGACAAGTTTTTCCAATCAATGAAATTTTTCGTCCATTTGTATCAATATTCATAGAAACTAATGAGCTTACTGACCTTAGTGTATGTAATAATAGTGAAATTAACTTGCTGTTCAGACCTACCGAATGCAGAAGGGCTTAAGGAGGCAGATATCAGAGATGCACGTAGCACGTACTCATGCCAATATTCACGTAGAGTAGCAGCTTACTTGGATCAATATTCATAGAGATTGCATTTTTAGATGTCTCCAACAAAAGTGCGCAACAAGTTATAGGTGCGTTTGGCAATGTTTTTTTCGATACACAGTAAATTGTGGGTATTTCCCTTCGATGTTATTGTGCCCGAAATACTTGCGTATTTTCATGTAGAACTAAAAATCATTTGAAATGGAATTCGGTGAGATAGAGCTTTTGTTGTCAGTTTTTTACACTTGTAAAAAAGTAGGCTTCAGTTAGTGTTCGGATGTTTTCACCCAATATCGGATCTAATCTTGTAAAATATTCCATAAGAATGTACTTTGTCTCTATGGGGCTGTTGATGTTTGTTCGAAAATAGAAGAGTTAATACTAGAATATAGGTGCACTGACTCATGGTTGACCAAATTGATCTAACATTAACTGAAAAAAATTGAGTGCCTAAATTGAGGTGTTTATTTTCTGTTATCACAAGATAGATCCCATTGCAAGTTACTGTATGTTTTTTGTTTCATCAAAAATCACTTACTTTTTGTCGAGATAATCAAAATAGTAATTCACATTACAGCTTAAGATTTATCATAACTGAGTCTAAAAATTGATTTGACAAATCGATCAAAAAATGACCAAAAAATCAAAATTATGTAATGGCTCATGAACTGCAAAGTAAGCTGAACTAGCGCATTAAATAGTTTTTGTAAAGTATTACATTTTGCATCCGATTAAATAAAATTTAAACAAATGTTTCACATTAAATTTTGTGTAAAATGCAGCTGAAATTTTGAGGGTTTTCTGAAGATACACGCCGCTTTTTATAAGAGTATTTCAAATTTAAGTTATTAATAATACGCACAAAAAAATTATCTATCGATTGAGCTATTGATAAACTTTTTAGCTGCATTTTTCGCAGAGAAAACAGAATTTTTGTCTACTTTTTTTCAATTCCAAAATTTGGAACTAATTGAGCTAACTGAGATCTTTAACAACAATAAAAAACAACTGCTGCTCAATTTAACGAATATTCTGTAATCCGCTACAAAAAGGTCGAAAAAATGGGATTTAAAAAAAGTATTCCAAATTTTTTTTATACTTAAATATGTTATAGATGGCTTCTAAACGAGTAAGTTTTATTATTAAAAAATGTCAGCATAACTTAATTTTTTATAGAGATATGAAAGCCCAAATTTTTTAGTTCTTAAAAGTAAAATAAGCGTAAAAATCTGAAACATTAGCATTGAAAAGATTATAACAACTGTAAAAAATAGGACATTTCCGAATACATGTTTTTGAATGAAAGTTGAACATATTAGGTACATTGGCATATAATTTTTTTTTTGATGTTGTTTAGTGGGAAAAAAAGTTAAGCAGGGATGAAAATCCGGACTCATTTTTAAGGAAAAAGTATGATTTTGAGTTTTTTAGTGTGCTTAATCAAGTGAGCTTAAAGAAAAATAGTACAATAGGTTTTACATACTGGCAGAAGTCGCCCCAACTATGAATACGTAGACCTACGATCTGTGATTGATCATCCTCAGATTTTTATATTGGAAAAAAAAATGCACAAATACGCAGTTTAGCGTAATAATGTAATAATACTGATTTGAAGTTTTCATCTTTTGTTTCTGACAAAGAACTTCATAAAAATATGGCAAACGCCGTAAATGGATTAAAAGCAAACCAAAAGTTCAAGTCAACCAAACATCTATATTTAAATCATATATAACATTTTTTTTTTATAAAAATGGCGAGTACACATTGCATAGTAACGTGGATTTTACTCTACCATGTTTCTGAGAGTTTTAAAAAAACCCCCCCTGAAGTAATTGATATTGCTCAAAAATGAAAGTTTGAATTAAAAGCAAGAATTCTTGCCTCTCAAAGTTATTTTCTCTTCTATTATAACCTGAAAAAGCTACACCAGAAGATATATAAAATACTGGACAACTGAGTGTGGGTGGTGTTTAGATGATATCAGTGTAAAGCTTCACTTCAAATAACTTTCTCCATCGGTTATTAAAAAAAAAGTTACTTTCTTTCAATGTATATTATTATAGCCAACCATTCTCTATTTACTAGGGGTGGGTTGTGGGTGGGGGAAGCTAGAAAAATTTGATTTCTTTTATTTGACATATCCTCTCTTTCTTATTTAGATACTATCATGGCTTTTCGTGCACCACCCACAGGACTTGCAAAGCATGTTTCCAACATGTTGAAAGGAAATTTAATGAAAAAGCCACCAGTATGGCTTTCAGTAGTTCAAACCATCCCCCCTGGACCTAGTGTTATCCGTTCTCAAAATCCTGAAGCCAATATTTCAGGCCAAACAGAGTTGGAACAAAGCTTATTAGCCAAACCTCGTCAAACTCATCGTCTTCGTCATTCTGAAAAGCATTTACGTACACCTCCACCTAGACCTCGTGCTATTGTTTATCCTGAAGATAAACTTAGAAGACAATTTTTCAAGGATCATCCTTTCGAATTATCTAGACCCAAAGTTTTAGTAGAAAATGATTTAGGCGTCAATCGCACTGATTTCAGTAAACTCATGTTGGATGGTATGCATCCTTCTCAAATTGATGGTGAAGCGTAAGTTTGTTTGTGTGTGTGTGTGTGTGTGTTTACCATCATATTAGGATACTAAACTATTAGAATAGTGTAATCAAATACCAACTTTATTTAATGACTCATGAAAAGATGCCTGAAAGAAAGGCTTACGCTAAAGCAACATCAGAATTCTATGAAATTAGAGCACAACAAGAAGAAGACGAAAGAGCTGCAAGAAAAAGGATGAATAATGTGTTGCAAACTCTTCAAAGTAAGAAATGGACACAAAAGGCATTATACCTTGAAGAAAGAGCTTTGAAGCAAGGTCAAGCAAGTCAATTTTAGAAAAACTCCAAAATGTGTATAAATAAATTTATAAATAAAAAATATAATAATGATGATTTAAGAGGATGATGTTATACTATTTATGGAGGAGGGTTGATCTAATGCCACAGAAAAGCGTTTTTTATCATCAATGGGCTCAGGTTTTGGGTTTGTATAGCCTAATTCTTCTGTATGTGTTAACGCTAAATTAAGACGTACAGCTAATCGATGTTCAAAGTCATGTTTTCCATGATCTAGAGCCATTTCCCAAACTTGTCTACTTTTATTTTTGAGATCAAGCGACCAACAAGAGACACCTGCTTCCCATAAGGCATAAGGAACTGTCCAGGTATCTTGTAAAATACATTCCTTGTGATCCAAGACCCAATTAATGTCCAAGGTAGTATCTTCAGGTCTACCAAGTACATTTAAGATAGATGCTTTGATTACCAACAATGAAGCTCTTTCATCAAAGTAATCAGGCATTGGTGCATCTGGTGCCAATTCCATCATTCTTTGCTCTTGCTCCAGATTTTCACACTTTTGGATAGCCGCTAAACCTCGTTGAATGCGATTCAAAGCATGGGTCAATAACTCGGGGCTAACATACGGGAATAAATTCCAAATACACATGTATTCAAGAATGGGAGCATAGAAATCCAAGTTTTGATAACCACTTTTTTGAAACATGGTTATTTTACGAAGAACATACGAGTCAATGTCTGATAATCGACCACCAAGTTTCTTTACGACTAATTGAGGTATTTCTGCAAAGATTAAAATGGCTTCGGTACGATCACCCATCATTTCGTAGCAAGCGCCTTGAGCATATCGACAAAAGGCAGCAGACCAATATTGTTGCTCATATAAATACTCAAATGTAGCTGCAGCATGATTCCAATTACCAGTCAACATGTGATTAATAGCCATCTCAAATCTACATGAATTTGTTACAGCTACTTCTGCCCATTCTCCACGACTTATTTCAGCTGCATATAAAAATGATTGCGTAGATAATGGCAAATCTAAACCATTACGAGCCATACGACCTGCAAAAAAGAGAAATACAGCAGAATTGGGATGATATTTTTGAGCGTCTAATAAAATCTTTTTGGTCATTGTTAGTAAAATATATCATGATATCGTATAACGAAAAATCTTACATCCATAGCAGTTTTCTTGTAGACATCAGCCATAATTTGTGGAGCAAATGAAATAGCAGCTGTATAATAAGCTAATAACATGATAGTAGCCATAGATGATCTTACTCGCTTACTTTGACGGCATTCATTTAATAATACAAAACCATATTTCTTGTTGGGTTGCCAACCAAATGCTGAAACTGCCTTTAAAATTTTAGCTGGTAAAGCTGACAATACCAAATGAACAGAGCCAATACTAAATTTAATATGAGTACACGAATGATTGTGTATGTCTATCAAAATTTACCCAAATTTTACACCTGAAATTGTATCCGAATCCATAAATGCTAAATGGTCTGCACCCATTTTTTGGTATTCTGACCACACATAACTATAAGATGAATATGCTATAGGCAAAAACTTGAAGTTAGATGCTATAATTCAATCTTGATTTACAGATTTATTTTACCTCTTCTTAAATTTAAACCACATTTAACATATCCCATTACTGATTCCTGCAGTAATTGCAATATAGCAATTTGAAGACAGCATTCTGCTTTTAAAACATGAGCACGCAAAACACTATTGGGTGGATAATTTGCAGAAGGTCGAGTAGTTTCTGTAGTAGGTATAGTAGCTGTTACATCTGTTGGAGAAGAACCATCCTTCTTTTTCAAATAATTATAATATCCTGAAAAATAACCATATACTTTAGATGATTTCTTGGCTGCTTCTAATTGAGTATTTGCAATATTATAAGTTTCATTTAATGCATTCAATGCCATTGTTTGATCTTGGTCTGCTGAGGTCTGTTAATTGTAAACATTAATATCCTTGTGCTACAACAATCATAAATCTTTTATGTGTGCCTTACCATGACAGCTTTTGAGTGTATTTTTTTTTTTTTTTTTTTTTTTTTTTTTTTTTGTGTGAGAAAAAAGAGTGTTATTATGTGTAAACTTTACATTTTATTAATATTGTTTACCTTTTAAAAAGGCCATTGAACTAAGAGCCAAAGCATTTAATGGATCACTAAAAAAATTGCATGTTAATAACATGAATACATTGCAATTGCATGGTTTACTTACCAATCTGCCTTTTCTTCAAAAGTAGTTTTTGCTGCCATGAATTGATTATCAAATAAATGATTTAATCCTTTAATTACTGATTCATCTGTGCTACAAAATGTTAATATTCACATTCCCCTTCTTTCCCCTGAATATTATATTTTAAAAAGGCTTGCCTTCTTTCTCTTGTTCTCTTGGGGTAAGTGGATTTAAAGCTACTTGTCCTTTCTTTATTTGAATCAAATTTGCACCAAATCTCTCTGGATCTGCTGCTTTGATGTTTTTTATTTCCTCTTCAGTGCGTTTATGAGGAACAAATTTGTGTTTTCCTTTTTCTTGGTCAATTTGAGATGTCAAATTAAACTCATCTTTTAAAATATTTGTAATGGCTTCAATTTTTGGTTCCTCCTTTGTTACCACTGACTCTGTCATATTCATTATTACGAGAAAGAGAAAAGAAATTGGAAAAAATAAAATAAAAAAGAGAAATTTTATATATATTTTTCGGAGAGGAGCTACTTGATTGTGTGTTACAAGAGATGTTCGAATTTTCACATACGATGTGCGACAAAAATAATCTATGTAACAAATTATAAAGACTTGTATTTTGATTCAATATATGTACCATTAAATTATATGGTTGATGAATGCAAAAATTCACCTGGACATTCAGTGAATATGCCTTAATTATGAAACAAAATCCAATTAACGACTAAATTTATATTTCCTGGTTTTCAGTTGTACGTAAATTTCCTGGATTGCGTTAAATCATATATTTTCTATTTCAAAATTCAAATATATTCTACAACATCTTTTGTATCTGCTGATATTTTTTGTTTTCTTTTTAATGGATGGATAGAAAAAATTATCATTGCTTCATGAAAATCAAGAATGCAATATAACAAATACCAATCACAGTAGGTGAAATTTCATAAAATTCACTATTCAATGTATTTTTTCGATTTAATCTAAAACGTCATTTATACAATTGTAGCATGAAATATATTCTATGAAATGTTCTCTATCTGATGGTATTTTTTGATTCTTTATATATAAAAAGTATAGTTTTTAGCTTTTTAATCAAAATTAAGAAGTATACTCTAAACTTTCCAAAAAAAAAAAAAAAAAAAAAAAAAAAAAAAAAAAATCATCCAAAATAAAAACAATTGTTTTACCATTATTATTATGCAACAATATACAAACAAAAAAGTTTATTATATAACACATAT